>BLXT01004960.1:1660900-1675588 GCA_019648995.1 Plakobranchus ocellatus
CACACACACACGAAAATAATAATTCATGGAAAGTAATGCGGAAATCATTTGACCTAATGCCTTAGCAAAGTTGATCTTTCGTAGTATTATTCTCTGGAATTGCCTGGAGCAAAGATGAGTGTGATTTAAAAAAAAAAAAAACGTTTAAAGAAAATGAAAACAGCCTTTTTTTCTTCCAATGACAGGTTCTTGTATTAGCTCCAACAAGAGAATTAGCACAGCAGATAAAAAGCGTGGCTGTGGAATATGGTCGTCTGCTCGGTATTCGCTCCTGTGCTGTGTTTGGGGGACAGTCCAAGCTTGTTCAAGCAAGGCATTTATCAGAAGGTAAATATTGCAAGAAACAAAAGTTTGATATTTTTTTTCAGTTTCTTTTTCTTAAAAAAAAAAACAATTATTTTTGAAATTTTATGCATAATTCAAAAAAAAATATTGACCTACAAGTAGAACAGACACCAATTGCCATGGCTAATTTTGTACTAAAGCCTTATGAAAATTTTATGAGACGAACAATATTAACAAAAGTACAATTTTCAAATTTTTGAACAAAAACACCCCAAACATTTAAAAAAAAAAAATGGCCATAAAAATTAGATTTTATGCTTTCTATTGAACAAGCAGTGACAGACTCTTTCACAGATTGTGAAAGAAGATTTGATTTTTGTATATAGCCAGTCCCCAACAAGGTGATCTCAGGCTTTTCGGCCCTCTGTCGGGCCATGGCGCCGGTGGCGGGGCTCGAACTCGCGACAGAAGGGTCCCTGTAAATCTCAGGGCAAACTCGCTAGCCACTATGCCACCGACGCCCCTGTGAGAGAAGTCTGGTGAAATACATTGAATATTCTGACCTCTATGTGTGTATGTTTGTTACACTTGCTCATTCTGCAAAACCTCACATTTTGTGGTCACACTACAGTGCACTTACAAATTTTGAAAGAGTTGGAATAGAGTTTAAAGGGTTTTTTTTCCTCAGTGCAACCATAAATAACAAGCTTTATGTCATAGCTCAATATGTCCAAAATGGAGTTTGTGATTCACGTACCCTGTTTGCTTCACATATTTATGGGGATTTCCAAAACTGACAATGGTTTTGAAGCTGATTTTTTAAGCAATGCTGCCGATCCCTCTTACCTTTACACTGCACTTGATGAAAAAAGTTGATGATCTTCTTTTTTTTTTATTAAAGATTTTAGTCTTTATTGTATGTTTCTGCAACCCCTCCAAATAACTCACTGAAGTTATATCATCTTTGAGGCATGTGGCATTTTTTTCTTGGAAAACTATAATTTTAGACATAGCTTTTGTATTGTTGCAACTGAAGGTATCAAAACTTAGAATAGAAAACAATACTGCAAAAAAAAGCAAAAATGTGAAAGCAAAAGTTAAAAAAAAAAGAACCCCACCATTATGGCTAAAGACTATTTGGAAAATAAGTATACAGGTTATAGAGTCTTGCTTCTCTTGTCACGAAAAATACACAAGCTAAACAAAAAAAAAATAAATGCAGGGGAAAAAACTCATTTGAGGATTTTTTATTTACTGCATTTATCTTGAAAATTTATTTTTCATCTTTTTTAGGTCCAGAAATTGTCATAGCAACACCAGGGAGACTGCTGGACTTTCTAGAGATGGAAGTGATAAATCTTGACCGCACGTCTTATGTAGTGCTAGATGAGGCTGACCGTATGTTGGACATGGGCTTTGAGCCTCAAATACGAAAGGTCTTGGACCAAATTAGGGTAATTTTTTTATTTTGCTCTGTCTTATTTTAAACCTATCCTTCCAACTAATTTTTTGTTTAATCTCTTGAAATCCCCTGATCAATTTGTCACAAAAGTTATCCTTAACTTTAACCTCCTCATCAATTTGTCACAAAGGTTATCCCTAACTTTAACCTCCTCATCAATTTGTCACAAAGGTTATCCCTAACTTTAACCTCCTCATCATTTTGTCACAAAGGTCAGTCCCTAAATTTATGAACACTTGCTTCTTCTTCTATTGATTTCAAATCTTTCTGTTTGCCCGTTGTGATCCAGAGGTTGATGTAGAATAGAAGGATGGATATATGATATGTTAAGTTAGAAACACTGGATACGCCGTATAAAGTTAAACAGTACAGGCGAAGACTGAATTATTTTCAGGTTCATAATCAATAGCTGTGTGAAGTTTGCAAATATTGTTTTTCGAAGCTTTGTCTTTACTATTTCAATGTTTCAAACCCCTTTTTTTAAAATGAATTTTCATTTCTGAAAAGCATTTTCAATTAGCTTCATCACAAAAAAGAAAAAAGTAGCCATAGGAAAAATTGTTTGAGTGGCACTGTTGAAAACACTCGACATAACAGTTTTCCTCTTGTTTTCACTGCAAACTATTTCTCTTTTTGTGGAGTTACTGGACATGATAAGGCCAAAACTTTTATAGCATATGATGCCTGTTTTTTTCTTCATATGTAACTAGTCCCACAAAGTGGGCCCACTCTTAATGAAAGCTTTCAATTATAGAGATGAAAATTGATTTCTCTGTGTGCAAGACTTTCCATTATTATATTATAGAGTTTCTGCTCATCAACCTATAGCAATTTTTACTTCCTTACTTTAATACAGATTTTGAATTGAACTTATTGATGTAGACTTGTCTATTTTGCCTGAACTACAACACAAATATGTTAACAAAAATTTAATTTTGAAGAAAATGTTTCCAATTTTTTATTCAAAATATTCATCTACATTATTCAAAGATGTGTAAGATCTTTCTATTCACTTGACACATTTCAGCCAGACCGCCAGATGCTGATGTGGAGTGCCACCTGGCCACAGGAAATTCAACAGCTTGCCCACGATTTCTTGGGAGAGTTCACGCAGGTCAACATTGGCTCTACAGAGCTTACAGCCAACCCAAACATCAAACAAATTGTCAAAGTTTGTGAACGCAAAGAAAAATTCAATTTGTAAGTTTACATGGCATATTGTTGACGCAAAAAATAAGAGAAGGGATCAATACTTTAACACTCTAAGAAAAGCAAATGGCAGATTTGTATTGGCTGTGTTCAAATTTCAAGTGACTGTAATCTTCTGCTCCCTCCCACTCCCATCTAGAATGCCTGAACCGCTCCCTATCTGCTCCTTATGTGTGATTGCTAGGGATAAAAATTGCTATGACTACTATTTCTGCAGAGATCTAGATAGCCAGAGGAACTCCTTTTTTTTTTATGAATAGGCCTTCGCTTTGATTTTATCTGCCGGTGTTGATTTAATTAAAATTATTTCCCTTGCCAACTTTTGATTTTTGTAGTCATGGCTAGATGTAGATCTAGACCAAGTTGTCTCAGAGACTTGGCATACAGTGGAAACCTCAAATGCTGAAGTCCGATTATTCAAATTTCTCATAAATTAAAGTATTCGCAACAAGTTTTTTTTTTCCACTTCTCTCACTTTGTAAAGTTTGAACTCATTGTTTGAAGTTAGAGGAAGTAATTTCTCTTAATTCAAAGCCCACATTGCCACAAAATGGGATGAGAAAAAAATTGTTTTTTTTCTCGCCACCCCCCCTAACAGTGCCGATCACTGCTTTAACAAAGCTGGGGTGCTTCAGGAATGCCATTAACAACAGGGCGAGATAAAGGAGGGGTCAAACTAGGGTGAGAAAAGGAAAGTGGTGTGCATAAGTGGTAGGCATAGTAATCAGTGGTGTTCTTTGACTCCTAATTTTGTACCTTTTAATAATTGGAAGACTTATAATTCGAAGTTTTGGTCCATTCCCTGGCACTTTGAATTATGAGGTTTCCACTCTACAAAGCTTGATTGAAGAAATCAATAATGATAGCTACACAGACTACTCCAGATCTAGAGATATCTAGAGCCTGGATATAATGGATGGACCAACGATATGACAGGCATTGGAGACAATGTGAATAAATTGGCCTTGCAGAGAAAAGCTTCAAGTTTTTTTAAATGGTTTAAACAGTTAAAAATGTGACTTCCACCTCATTCTGATTGTTCTCGAGACATTTTGCATTTTACTCTCTCGCAGAAGACCCACAATAGTGGTGGGCACTTAAAGGGTTCATGCATTCAGCCTCTTACTATATCTCACAGTTTTGTATATTTAACCGTTTGATTCAGATGGGGTCCAATTCAGCCACATGATTGAGAAAACCCACATTTGATTAATTTTTCTCTTATTTGATCAAGGCATTGAAGTTCTGATGCTTAGAAATCATCATGTAGACAGAGATTAGTAATGTTCTTCAGAAAATAAAATATACAATCAAACCAGCCCTCGTGACCAACTCCACAAAGTGACCATCTGTACTGACAACTATTTTCCTTCAACCCACTAACATTTTTTTGTTTTATTTTGATACTTTTCAAGGCCATTCACTTTCCAATAGAAAGATTGAGGATTCTGACAATTGTGTCAATGTTTGTTGTGCTTGTTTCTGCAGCAAAGCTATTCATTTTGAGATGCCATCACACAGATTTCATTGCTTTGACAATTTTCATCAAAATTTGCATTTAATGGCTTATGAAAGTTTTTGTCAAACTATGGCATTATCTGCCCTAAGATCTGCAGGGACCCTTCTGTCATGGGTTCGAGCTCCATCACTGGCACCCTGGCCTAACAGAGGGCCTGAAAAGCTGAGATCACGTTGTTGTCAACTGGCCATTTGGAAAAAAAACCCAAACCCTTAGACATATTTATATTTCATACTGTAACTCTTATTTCTTTCTTATGCTGTTTTTCACTGATGGCATCTTTGGCATAAATATTTGTCAATCCCCAGCTGGACTAAATGTATGATAAAATCGGTGAGTCTGTCATGCTAGACAATTGCAACTTATATCATGGTGCATTTTGAGTCATGCTCATTCAAAGATGTCTGGTAATTTTTTTCTTTGAGAATTAAACAAAAAAGGATTTTCTGTAGCATAAACTTGTACGTTTCTCTCCTCTAACCAGGCTTGTTGAGGAGCTGGAGAGCTACCAGGCTACAGGGAAACGGCCTCTCAAAACTCTCATCTTTGCCCAGACCAAGTCACAGGCCGATTTTCTCACCCACAGACTCAGAAAACTCAGGTGAGGCTTTGTGTAGTATACACTCTTTCAATAAGGTCCTCAAGTCTTTATCTTTTGTGGTTCTTGGCAGCTTGAGGTATATGCTCTCAAACTTGTTCAGCAAGCTCTTAAGTATGAAAAAAAAAAGTCAATATCCCCTTTGCGCTGAAGGCTCTTTATTTAGATCAGTTGTCAACCAGGGCATGAGAATACTTGCACAGAAGCCATGGAGTATATTTTGTATAGCTGTAACAGAGGTTAAGGTTTGACTTGATGATTATGTTGCCATTGACAAAAATGCTAAAAAGAGGGACTAGACAGTAAAAAATGAATGAGTGAATCTATTGAAAAAAAAAAAAAAAAGTAACAAAAAAGCCAGGTGGTAAAAAAAAAAAAACCCAAATAAATCATAATTTTTGTTAAGTCATTTACCTTTTTTTTTTCTTGCATTAGTATTGCAAAGTTTTACTTTATTCAACTTCGCTGTCACAACGGGATGCTTCTCACCATCTCACCATGCTGAGGGAGAAATCAGTTGTTAAATCTATTCATACATTTTGTTTTTGCTTTTGTGTTGCAGGTTCCGAGCTCTGTCTATCCACGGTGATAAGTCTCAGCTTGTGAGAGACAAGACCCTCAACAGTGAGTCCGTCATAGCATGAAGCCCAGGGCTCTTTTTGGGGGGGATTTGACCATAATCTGTTAAACTTTTGGGACTACAGTACAAAAGATGTTAAGATTTTTTTTTCTCTCTGGCATTGTTATCTTGAAGTTCATAAAGAGACACATTTAAAAAAAAAGGAGAAAAAAGGGCGTAGCATCCATCTTTCTAAAGCGGTTTCAAACAACTTTGAATCCTCTTTTATCAAATTTGGCTTCATTCTTTGCATTCTGGATTTTTACTGCATATCATAAAGCACAGGCGCTTTGACCCTTGAGAAGACTGTAATGAACTGGTAATATTATTAGAAATCATAAAGCATTTAAAAGTAATAAAATGGCACCGTTTCTTTAGAGTCACTGTCACTAATAAAATTTTTCAAGAAAGGATAGGGTTTTTAAGTTTGTGTTTATTTTTGGCACAGAATGAACACTCTGTATTCTGATGCAAAGCAAAGCTCACAGAATGTAGCGTTAGGTGAAATCAGTGTCTAAAAGGTTAGAAATTTGAGTTTAAACACATTGAAAAATAAATGAGGAAAATAGTTCAAGATGGTACTGAGAATATACGATGTAAAGATGATCATGGATTTCATAATTCAATAAAAGACAGAGAAAACTGACAGCTGTTTGCTCAAAATTGTTTTGTAACTGAATATTTAGATGCAGGCTGTTAAAAAAAAAAATGTAATCATTGAAATAGTTTCAACTTTACTTTACAACAAACTAGGTTTCCGCAATGATGAGACAGAAATCTTGGTTGCAACAGATGTGGCCTCCAGGGGACTTGGTAAGTTTGTCAATTGTAGTTTGTCACTAAAAGCAGATGTTTTGCTGGGTCATCATGTCTAAGGAAGTTTGGCATTTGAATGGGCATTTTTTTGCTGCATTAGCTTGTCTGCTAACAATGTTGGAAAGTTGGAAATTGGTCAGGAAAAGACTTCTGGTCAGAGAGGTTGGTATTTGGTTTGAAAAGTGGTCAATCACAATAGTAAAAGCTTTTTCCGAGGCTCTAATTGATAAGAAATGATGATACGACTAAACCAGAAAAGTACTCTGATCAGTTCTAAGCCTTTCAGCGGTTTCTGGTTGAGAAGAGCACAAATAAGAAATGTAGATATAATCTAGTTGTCTGAAGGAGATATAGCCCCAGCAGAAACAGAACACCTACTGTAGGATAAACAGCTAAAAATCTAGACCTAAGCTAGTTACCAGAGACAGTATTGTGAGCACACTAGTCTGGTGTTAGGTGAAACAATTTTTAGAACACACAGTGTAGATCTACAGAGATCTGAATCTAGATTTGACAGCTGTGATCCCTCCTCAAATCTTGGATGTCAAGTAATTGGGCGTGTCAGTCACTAGACATAGATCTAAACCTTGATAGTCACCAGCACTAAACGTTTCAATACATTATAGCAGTGCTAGTAAGTCTTATCATATCACTTACAGTCACGACAGAAACCTTACCAATTAATCTGTTAGGGGCAGTAGTTTCAGATCTTGCTACAAGTACCAGGCGAGGTATTCACACTTCAGAATTAGCCCTGGTAAAGTGTGTTATTTGAAGTTTGAATGGGTTACAGACTTTCTACTCAACTGGTGGGAGTACCTGATCATAGTAACAAATTCTGTCCTTAATCCTTTATTATAGACCAGTGAGTGCTAAAGCCCTCAACACCTTCAGAAGAAAAATGAAGCTTGTGGTCCATAAAAATGATGAAGTTTATGAAATCAATGAATCCCATTGGCTGCTACAATTTGTAGTCTTGCATACCTGGAGTATATAAGGGTATGTGATGAAGAAAAAAAAACAAGAAAAAAAACAAAAAACAAAACCCCCCCAGAACTGCCTATATCAAACATTTCTTTTCTATTCAAATATTAAACTTCGTTCCATTACATAATTGTTTAAAAATGGATGAGAGGGAATCTCATGACAAGGGGGTGTCGGTAGCACAGTGGCTTGCGAGCCCGCCCTGAGATCTGCAGGGACCCTTCTGTCGCGGGTTTGAGCCCCGCTACCGGCGCCCTGGCGTGACGGAGGGCCTGAAAGCCTGAGATCACCTGTTGTGGACTGACTATATACAAAAAACTAAAAAAAAAACTCAATCTCATGACAAAAGTGCAGAGGGGAAAAGAACTATAAATATTTTTTGTTTCCTGTTAATTTAATAGGGGTTGGATTTTTGCGATTTCTTTTTCAGATTTTTTTCTAAGGATTTCCCAACATGCCATTTATATATGAGATCAAGTGTTGCGTTACAGGCTAGGCAATGCTGTCTTAATGACTAATGCTAATTTTACTGTAACAACATTTGAGGAACTCTGGCTTTGCATGATATTATATAATATCTTGTCCTTGGCATGCTCTCCAAGACGCATTAAGCCCTCAGTTTTCCATGGGCTTTTGATGTGCAAAACCCCTCATCTTGTTTCGATACATTTTATTTGAAAGCTGTTGGTTACTGCTTAACTTGACATTCCCAATATAAGTGTAAATCCTCAACTTTGGGTTTGTTTGTATTTCTCAATGTGTTAGCCATGTTGTTCAGGGCTAGTTTTTTTGCTGTGGTGAAACTAGAGGTAGGAGAAACTTTATTCTTTTTGTACGAGGATTACATAAATATAACGATTTTTGCAAAATGTCCACAAGAAATATTGAGTACCCACTTGTATTTTTTTTTTTTTCTTTTTCTGAAAACTGATATGTGTAAATTTCCAAATCATTTTGTCCACTCTTGTGTGAAAGCCTCCTGTATGAATAAGGATATCAAAAGTTCTATATGAAAATATCAAAAGTTATGTTTATTAATTTAACAGCACTGCTTTTTTTTCGTCCCACTTTAACTTGTAACCAGATGTGAATGACATCAAGCTGGTCATCAATTACGACTACCCCAATGGTGCAGAAGACTACATTCACAGAATAGGCCGTACAGGCCGTGCGGAGAAAACAGGCACAGCCCTCACTTTTGTAACCGACGATGATGCAAGCAAAGTAAGTTTTCATGGAAATCCTGCTTCAGATTTGGGGTTTTGGGGTGAGGTAGGCTAGAGCTGCTTGGATGCATGTTGCACTCAGCCTGTACAGCAGGACTGCCCACATGCCCCCCAAGTTTTGGGACTGGTTCACTAATCACATATATTTATTACAAACTTCAAACAAGAAAATTTTTTTTTGCCTCCATACGGCTGAATTTTTTTTCCTTTTTTTTATCTGTCAAATAATGATTGAAAATGAGTGTAAATGATTCTTTCATTTCTTTTGGGTTTAATTTTTCTTAAAGCTGGAAGTTTTCTTTATCTTTGTTTCTTCTTCTTTTTTTTTTACCTTCAGTTGGATGATTTGATAAATGTATTGAAAGATGCCAAGCAAGAGATTCCTGAAGATTTGTCAAACCTTGCTAGACTCAATGCTAAATTGAAGAGGAAAGGTGAGATGTGAAGCAAAATTCCTGTTATTGATTTTTTAAAATTGTATTTCAGCAGTAGTTTAATGTTTATGAAAGATGCTGTTGTTTTGGGTGGAAAGCAGTGTGAAAGTCAATCTAAATTACTAAGTTAAAGCCCAAAATATTCATTTTTCTCTCTCTCTCTCTCCTCTCTTCCTCTCTCTCTCTTTCCTTTTCTCTCTTCTCTCTCTCTGTCTCTCTGCCTATCTCTCTCTCTCTCTCTCTCCTTTTCCCACTCTCCCTCTCTTTCTCTCCCCTTTTCCCTCCTCTCTTTGCTCTCTCTCTCTCTCTCTCTCTCTCTCTCTCTCTCTTATAAACTCAATAAATTAAAATATCAATAATATTTTTTTTACTACTTCTTTACGGCAACAGTAATTCTTCCATCTGAAACTTGCACAGTAAAATTTTACCATTTTTAATGTGGATGGAAAGGGAATGATCAGGAAAAATTGAAAATAATCTTTTTGGGAATCTTTCATACTTTACTTAAACGTTTCATTTTGAGAATTGTTTGAGGGACTGGCAAGCACATTATTCAAATTAGCCTATGATATACCTAACCTTTAAGATGTTTTGTCCTTCATCTCTTTAACAATTTTTCCTTTTCTATTACTTTCGCCCACAGGTTCCTTTTCTAAATCCAACTATCACCACCAGAGCAATCATTCGAGACGAAAGCCATATTCTTCAGGTAGAATACCTCACTTGGGAAACTAAACTGTTTTATGTGTAGTATACCATATTTTGAAATATTTGCTTTTCCAACTGCCACAGCGCTGACTTTTGCTCAAAAAAAAAAAAAAAAAAAAAAAGCAGAGGGCAGAATTTGCGAGAGGGATAGTGGTAAGGGATCGGATTTTGATAAAACTTTTGTGTCTTAAATACTGAACAAGAGAATCGGCTTGGTTATTTATCTGCTCTTTTCTTGTTTAATTTTCAGATTAAAGTGAAGTGTTTCTCTGAAAACAAAAGTTATGTAATACATCAAAGAAAAAGGCCTTCAGTTTTCTTGTTTGAATCGAAAAATGTTTGAAAATTGCTTTCTGTCTTTGAGAACACCGTGACCTATTTTTTATTCAGGCGAATAATTGGTCAAGAAACTTAAATTTGTTTTGTGCTATAATCCAAGTTGGTCAGGTGTATGATGAAGAACAGTTTTGTGTTGAAATATTAGACGTTAGAGCAAGCAAAATCCTCAATTTTTTGGGTCGCGTAGAAAGTGGGAGACATAATAGAAAAAGGAGGAGGAGGTTGGGAAGGGAAAAAAAAGGGGGGGGGGAAGGGGGGAATGAAAAGGAGGAAGAGGGCAGAAAATGGACTGTAGAATGGATGGGACAGGAGGGCTGAATGTGGTGAAGTGTTGCTTTGTTTTCTAAATTATTTCCTGCTTTGAATCTGGACTATCATTGTTTAATTTTGTGAACCCCGCGAGCACATTCCTATGACGTGCAGTGCGCTTCAGATATTTTGTGTAGATAGGACTTACTGGTTGTATGTCAATTAAGAGAATGACAATACATGCAAAGCTGAAGAGAAAGGATCAATGGTCTCGTCTAAATATTCACCGTTATCTCTCTTCTATCCTCTGTGATCAGGAGAACAAATATTCAAAAGAATTTCAGAAAATAAAAAATAAAATTTTTACCCTCCAAATAGTCAGAAAGAAAGAAGATTTATTATAATTCAGGATACATTTACAAAATCCCCATTTGTAGTGTCAATATTAGTAGATTGCACTATAACTTGTTTAAGATTAATTGACACATTGATCTATGAAACTTTTTTTTTTAATGTAAGTAATAAATTAAAAAGATGTTTTCCTAGCGTTTAAAAAATGTGCATGTTCTGCACTCTGGAAAGAAAAAGATATGAGATTGTTTAAGACTATTTTGTCCTAGCTGATTCCTACCTTTGAGTATTATTTTCCCAACTTTGTTTCAGATTTCAAGCGCAGGAATAGTTGGTAGCTGGTCTGTGACTATGTCAGTCAGCACTTCCTAGCTTGGCATCAAAATCAGATGATAACCCTGGAATCTTGTCATTCAGTCAATTTTACAGAAATTTGCTTGCTCTTTATGTGGGAACAAAATTGATTGCCTGTAGTTTTTTTTTTTGTGTGTGTTTCTGAAAGGAAGGGCAAAGCAGCTTCCAGATTTCACTCAGTGTAAAAGATGATTGTGTATTCTAGTTTCACATTGGCTGTATTTTATTTTTCCCAGACTCAAAGTCTGCATAGTTTAAATGCTGATAGTTATGTGGGTAGAGTGTTCTGGTATTCAAGTGGTTTTGGTATTCTATTTATCTATGTTTGTTCACTTTCATTTAAAACAGATTTGGAATTGACTGACAACTCCTTACACGATTTGTGATATATGTCCATATATTGATCAAATTTTACTGTAAGGTATTTTATGTATTCTAAATCTTGGCGATTCCTAATCTTGGCCCAGTTCTATGCAGCTTTCCATAACTTGAAGTGTGAGAAGAAGATAGAAGTCTAAAGTTAGCAAACCTTTCTATGAGTAAGTGTATATCTGTATTTATGGTATCGGCCTTCTTCAAAGATGTAACATTATGGTTTTTGCGAATTAATTTGAAATTAAACTAGACTTCTACCAAGTTCTATAACTAACATGACATGGTTATCACCTCCTTTCTTTGTTTCATTTAAAAAAGTATATCTATGGTGCATTGCATAACAGTGTCAGAGATAACATATATGTGCTTTGCAACAAAGAGCACATAGAGGTGGTAAACATCAAATGTATTTATAATTCAAATCTTAATGTCTCATGTACATGTATTTGAAACCAGAGAATAGTTTTGTCAGACGTGCATCAACTGCCTGAAGCAGAAATTGGATCGTTCACAGTTTAAAATTTAGTGCAATTGTTGGTATAATGGCAGCTGTCGAGGTGCACCGATATAAACTGTGAAATCTTTGAAGAGGTCTGAAAAAATAATCTCTGAGAAATGAAATCATCGTAAAGAGTTATTTCAGGGAGCATATTCCCCATCTATTTAAAAAAAAAAATGATCCCCGCAAAATGAAATGATTCTAAAGAGTTATTTCAATGAACATTTTCCTCATCTATTCCTTGTTTTCATGCTTGCTTGTTAGAAGAGTTTTCTGGACCTGCATGGGCAAGAGAGTTTTGTTGTGCATGTGCAAACATTGCTGTTCAATTTGTGTTGAAATAAAATCTGTTACAGATTTTGACACTGCACACAGCAGAATTCTAAGGCACTGCCATTGTCATTGTGGGAATTCAGAAGCCTAAGAATGCCATTGACATTGCACTATTTTGGGGCACATGCTCTAGATCCATTTGCATGAGGTTTGCGCTGCTGAGTCTTAGGATAAAGAGAAGAGTACATGCTTGTTTAATTTATAACACAAGATCGCATTCCTCTAGTCCTGGGTGATACTGGGTCAAAGTCAATAGAAAGTATCTTAATCTTATTTGGGATATATACTGTTATGAATGTTCACGCATCCACATGTCCATACAAAATCACTTGTGTTTTGTCAGGTATCATTGAAGAAGATAGGCCATCCCTACAAAATCACTTGTGTTTTGTCAGGTGACACTGAAGAAGATAGGCCATCCCTACAAAATCACGTGTGTTTTGTCAGGTGACACTGAAGAAGATAGGTCATCCCTACAAAATCACGTGTGTTTTGTCAGGTGACACTGAAGAAGATAGGCCATCCCTACAAAATCACGTGTGTTTTGTCAGGTGACACTGAAGAAGAAATACCATCCCTACAAAATCACGTGTGTTTTGTCATGTCATTGTAGAAGATAGACCATCCCTACAAAATCACTTGTGTTTTGTCAGGTGTCATTGAAGAAGATAGGCCATCCCTGCATAGTCACTAGTCTTTTGTAAGGTATCACTGAAGAAGATAGGCCAGCCATGCAAAATCACTTGTATTTTGTCAGGTGTCATTTAAGAGAATGAAAAGCAAAGCAAAGCAATAAATGCCTCACTTTTTTTAAGGCTGCACCACAAATCTTAACAGTAGACCATGAGGTATAGTGCTTTTAAAGAAACATTGTCTACATAATTGTCCAACTGAGATTTTTGCCTTGATCAAAAAAAAAAAAAACCCCACTTTTTTTGTCACAATTTTTTTTACTAATCAGTAGCCGTGCACTGATAAATATTTTGCATTATGTAGTAAAGAATTGAATGCTCCTGTAAACCTTCTATTCCTTTGATGTTGTAAAAATTGTATAACTAGTGGTGGAGAATTGCAGTCTTTCTGAAGAAAAAACGGACTGTATCTTTTTAAAAATTCAAAAACATTTAAAGAGAAGTGCACATTGCTGCCCATTTATGTCAGATCTTGAAGCTTCAAATTATGTGTAAGGCCCATGTGTAATTTTTTCGATTACTTTTAACTCGGTAAACTAAACATGATTTTTAAAAAAATCTCTGGAGTTAAAAAAGATTTCCTATCAGTATCTTTTAAAAACCTGTTTACTGCATCATGTGTGATATCATTTAATATATTTTCACCAATAATGTGGCAACAAAAATCATCTAAAGGAATAATTTTGACTGTTATTGGCCGTCTTAAGTACTGTAAACACTTCATTGATTTGATTGCTGGGTGACAAATAATCATGACTGTGCAAGCAGTAAATTGAATGCAGAGGAAGAATTAATATGAAGAAAAGTACAAATAAATTTAAAATGAATGCATGTTTTGTATGTGTTTTCTCGTACAAGTTTTGAATGTTTTTAACATTTTACAAAACATTTGGTCAAACCAACATCAAATGAATGAAGGAGAAAAGCATTGTCTTCACATTCAAAAATTGAAATTCTGTATGTGTTGGTTTTTAAAAATGAATTTACGTCTGGAAGAATTGCCTCTGGATCTAAAAATGAACAGAAGATTTCATGAATGTTTAGTTTGTGACGTTGCTTAGGTAGAAATTAAAAAAAAAACTTTCTCCAGTATTTTGGGTTCCTTAGAATAAAAAAGAAAATGGAGTTAGGACATTTGAGAAAGAACAGTTACTCTTGCTGGAATCATCACATCCTGATTATCTCCCTTGCTGAAGACTCTAGTAATGAGAACTGAAAGAAGGAAGATGCACTATGGAGGTACAGTCTAACTTCTCTATTGATTAAAAAAAAAAACAGTGCTCCCTTTTTCTCGAGGAAATCTATCATGTCTGTTTCCGTAGTGTTCGCAAACACTGAACATGATAAAACAATTATAATTTGAAGACTTGGCGTCTCCCACTGGTACGGTAGCTTTTGTCGTGGCAGTGATTCTTTATTCCAATTGTGTAGATCAGTGTTTTAGTTGATGTTGGGTTTTCCTAATCTATAGAAATAGGCCTAAACTACTAGTTCAAAATCTGACGTCCCTCTTCTTGCAGAGATCCAATTGCAATATTGTAAGGTCAGTGTTTTAGTTGATGTTGGGTTTTCCTAATCTATAGAAATAGGCCCAAACTACTAGTTCAAAATCTGACGTCCCTCTTCTTGCAGAGAT
>BLXT01004973.1:2934-13470 GCA_019648995.1 Plakobranchus ocellatus
GGGGGGGGGGGGGGGGGTTGAGGAAACGACAGAGAAAAAGATGGGCAGAGAAGAGGATAGACAGATGGATAACAATATTATATTGATACAAGTCTAAGATCAAGGTGTCAGAGACTATACCTCCCCTTGTCTTCACTCTTCCCAATGTATACATGCATTTAACATGCAGACAAAAATTCATTCTTCTTATCACATAAGAACACAAAAAGGCAAAAATGAAAAAAAAACTTTTAAACATTCTTCATCATTCAAGACACACTGTTAAAAAAAATGCAAAGACATAATTTGGATAACATTAATAACAACTGAAGACAACAAAGGGAATCTATTTGCATGTTTTATACACATCAAATAGCTCAGCAGTTCATTGGTTTTTTATTGCCCATTCAATGACAATGTAACAGCTATATTTTATCTAAATTTAATTTACAATACAGCCCAAAAGCGCTTCAAACAAAATCGTTTTAAATGCCGCTATCCTAATTTTTTTTAAAGCAAAGGTGAAATTGTTTTAATGAAAATATTTGGAAAGCAAAATGCTATTTACAGACCCTGCACTTTTGGCGTAAAGATTGTATTTCACTGTGACATTTCTTTTCTAATTGCTCTCATCTAGAGCTGTCTAGACACAACTGAAGTTGATCATTTTATCCAACCATTAATTATGAATTGTGAATTCAGGATTTCCGGAACACTGTTGTCCTGGCTAGCAGGCAGCTCAGCAAAATGGTCGAATAAATTGACTACATGTATAAAAACTTGCAGTTCTCAAACTGAGATTTATTTTAGTAGAGGTTTTAGGGAGGTTGGTGAAAAATGTTCATCTTAAGAAAAAAAAATAATCTAGATGTAAGTTGACACAGCAGAATGTGTTTCTCCAAACTTTAAAAACTTACTCTCTGTAAAGTTTGACATTGTAAGCATCATTGCTCTATAGGAGCTGGAAAACTTTAAAAACTAGAGCAATCATCTGTTTTTTATTTTGTCACGAAGAAATAAATTTCACATCAACATGCTTTCACTTTTTAGAAAAACTATGCTGGCTTATTTTGGTCATATGCCTTTCTTCTTGTAGGCTTTCTGAGGTTTCTAGTTTCTATTAAGCCTTTACTCACCATTAATCTAAACTTTTTACAAAAAAAAAACCAAAAAAAAAAAGTTTCGCTTATGGAAAAAATCCCAAAGGTATAAATGAGTTACCAAAGCTTTGAAACATAAAAAAAAACAACTTTAAAACCTTGCTTTTTGTGAAATTTGACATTTTATGTAATAAAATAAAAATGCCATAGCTTTAATATACTTTTGATTTATACCCTGCATGTAATAAGGATCTTCCTACGGAATCCCAAGGCAAGCAGCACCGATTCCAACTCCAGAGTATATCTCGTCCCCCCCCACTTCTTTTCCTGCCACCAAAAAAAGGTCTGCCGTGTACAAGACTGCATGGTGTCTCTGACTGACAATGGCTGATGCTGAGATTAACATATACTAGGACTGGTCCAGAGAAAGAAAAAGAAGACAACACAAGTTTACATTATAGTAAATCCCATACCAAAAAAACAACAAAAAAAAACGTGTTTTTTCTTGAATAACTAAATTACCTCTAAGCAATCTTTCTTTTTTATCAATTTGTACAAACTAGGAGTTCATTTTTTCACTAAAATCCATCAAATGTAAACAGCTGTTGTACTCGCTGCCACATGATAGGTATTTTCATGAGTCCTGGCTTGCTACTTATGCTGTAAAATAATATGACTTATGGTTGCAGCAAGTGAAAAACACCAAGAAGCATTTTCCCAATGTATTTTAGCATCTTCTGACATGATCAATGCCAGCCTTTTCCAAAAAAAGAAATAAAAAGTGCAAAATTTTACAAAAATGGCTTTGTTACAATCAAAACAAAATCTTAAATTGAGCTGTTACTGGACATTTAAATAATTTAACATTGTCTTTTGACCTACTTCTACAAAACTTCAATATTTTTCTGGTTGTGTCCGAGCTAAGGGAGATCAAAGCTAAATCTTTCAACCTCTTAAAAGACTAGTGTTTCAGCTAAAATTTGCCAACTTTGTTCATATAGAGGACTTCAAAATGAAACAAAAACACTTAATTGCTTTCATCATGAAATAGAAAAGAAATGTAGGATACATGCATGGTTTTTTAGGCTTGCGTTTGCTTAGATATTGACAAAGGTGCATCTGTAAAAGAGTGTAAATCCATTAAAAATTTCCATGTCTCAATGAAACAACAGAATTTTGGTGCTTAGTTCTTTCACTTTTGACCTCCGTCATTACTGACTTACACGAAGAAACCTTTGCTTTTAAGGAGAAGCACACTCTCATCGTATTTTAGCTCTTTCCGACATGTCCAATGTCTGCCATTTCCAAAATAAGGAAGAAAAGGGCACAATTTTACTGAAAAAAAATAGCCTTGTTATGATCAAAACTAACTTGTGGGTGTCTGCCATTTCCAAAGTAAGGAAGAAAAAGGGTAAAATGTTACCGAAAAAAAAATAGCTTTGTTACAATCAAAACTTACTGGCAGGTTTGAGCCAGTGCTGGCCATTTGGATTATTTTATAGTGTCTTTTAACCATACTCTTTCGATATGTAGACAAATTGTTACCCTCTTGAAGAAGATTTGAAGCTGTCTGCGATGGATTTTAAGGGTTGAAAATCACAATTTTCAGGCTATTTCTCACCACAAAATTGATGGTTGGCTCCCTTTCCAAAGCTAGAACTGACTCAGAAGGAAAGAAAAAAAAAGAACATTTGGGCATTGGTTCCGTTGGACATTACTGGACAAGTGTAGAAAAACAATTGAAGATTCCTGTGGAATAATCAGGTAAGTCACATTTTTGCAAAAATTAAGTTCTCTCCTTAGGCACATTCTTTGTACATAGCAGTTTTGTTTCCAGCAACAAACATATGGATAAAACAGTTGAGTCCACCACAATTAACTTTTAAAAAATTCGCTAGAAAATGAGAAAAGCAAAACTTGCAAATTTTGTATTTTTCATTTGTCCACTTTTCATCTTTGTGACTTATATGGTTCTTCAATTGGAGTCTTCAATTGTATTTAGACGATGCATTCAAGACACTCGGTTAGAAAGATAATAGGAAAATAAAAAAGAGTCCCCAGTTGCGGTGTAAGAGAATCTTCACATCTTTGTTTTTTCATATCTTTCACAAAGATAAGGTTTCCCTTTAATTATCCTAGTGGAAAAAAATTCATAAATATTGAAAACCACATTCCCTATGTATTTTACTGTCTTTTGATAACTCCAGTGCCTGGCTTTTTCAAAAAAAGATAAGAAAATGTGTGAAATTCTATGAACATTTGGCTCTAATATGATCAAAGTTTACTCCCAGGCTGAAGTTGTAGCAAGCACTTTGAGGTATTTAATAATGTATTTCAATCTTTCTCTATTGATACATGAAAGAAAATTAAACAGTGTTTAGGTTGAATCTGAGCCCAAAAGCGATCAAAATTAAGGCTTCAACTTGTTTTTGGTCTGGATTTTCAACCGAACATAACAATTTTGACCGTTTAAATCATTTTAAAATCCAGTAAAAACATTGAAATGTATAGACATAAAAGGTCTAATATTTTCGCTATGAAGTAGAGTACAATAGTAACATCAGTGAATGGTGTCAGATTTTTACAGAAACTCTTCCGCAAGAGAGGAAAAAGCGCAAACAAATTCTCCATTGCCGTGGAGCTACAGAATTTTGATGCTCACTACTTGCATTTTTTGCTTCAGTCATTATTGAATTTATAAAAGAAACCTTTGCTTATGATGAAAAGCATTTTTGAGAAGCATTTTAGCATCTTCCGACATCGAAACTTACTCGCAGGTTTGAGCCATTGCTGGCCATTTGGGTTATTTTGTAGTGTCTTTCAACCTTTCTCTATCGATATGTAGAAAAAATTGTTATCCTCTTGAACAAGTTTTGAAGCTAGCTGTGACGTATTCCAAAGGTTGAAAATCACAATTTTCAGCTTATTTCTCACCTCAAAATTGATGGTTGGCTAACTCTCCAAAGCTAGATCTGATTCAGAAGGAAATAAAAAAAAAGACATTTCGTCACTGCTGCCATTGGCATTACTGGAAAAAGCGTACAAAAAAAAATTGTATTGAATCTGCACATTTTTGACACTTGGTGAAATAGATAATAGGAAAATAAAAGAGTCCCCAGTTTTAGTGAAGCAGAATCTTACCACTTTTTACTCGCAGGCTGAAGTTGAAGCAAGCAATTTGGGGCATTTATTACTGTATTTAAATCTTTCTCGATTGATATGTAAATGAAAATTTGATTTAGTTTATGTTGAATCTGAGCTCGAAGAAGACCAAAATTAAGGCTTGCAATAAAGTTTTGGTCTGGATTTTCAACCAAAAATGCCAAGTTTGCAAGTGTAAAGGATATTGAAATCCAATAAAAACATTGGAATGTGTAGGGACAAACGATCAAATACTTGGACCCTGAAGTAGAGCACAAATATTACATCACTGAACAGTGTTATACGCATGTGTATGCTCAGTGTTGTATGGAAATGCTTCCATAAAAGGGGAAAAAGCGCTTAAAAAATTCGCCATCATCATGAAGCCACAGGATTTCGATGCTCACTTCTTGCATTTTTGGCTTCTGTTGATATTTAATTTCATAAAGAAGCCTTTGCTAATGACGAAAAGCATTTAAGTGATGTATTTTAGCATCTTCTGACATGGCCAATGTCAGCCGTTTCCAAAGTGAGAAAGAAAAAGAGCGAAATTTTACTCAAAAATGGCTAAGTCATTGTTGAGACTAACTCGTGGGTTTGAGCTGTTACTGGCCATTTGAATCATTTAACAGTTTCATTCAACCTACCTCTATCAATATGTAGAAGAAAATTCAACATTGTTGTGTCCGAGCTAACGGCCATCAAAGTTGAGGCTTTCAACCTTTTCTTAGGCTAGTGTTGCAGTCAATAATTTCCAATTTCGGTCATTAAAATGATTTCAAAAAGAAAAAAAAACTTAATTGTATGGACAAAAACAAGTTGATGCTTTGATTTTAAAAAAGAGTAGAAATTTAGTATACTTGTTTGGTTTTCCAGGCTTGGGTTTCCTTACATATTCACAAAGGTGCGTACGTTAAAGAGCAAAAATCCATTAAAAAATTACATTATGCCATGAAGCGACAGGATTTTGATGCTTACTTCTTTCACTTTTGACCGCCGTTTTTATTGACTTGTACAAATAAACCTTTGCGCCCATAAAAAAAGCACGTCTCAACCTATATGAGCCCTTTCTGGCATGTCCAATGTCTGCAGTTTCCAAAATAAGGAAGAAAAAGAGCGCAAATTTAACAAAAAAAATAGTTTTGTCATGATCTTGCAGGTTTGAGCCAGTGCTGGCCATTTGGGTTATTTTATAGTGTCTTTCAACCTTTCTCTATTGATAAGTAGGAAAAAATGTTACCCTCTTGAAGAAGAGTGAAGCTGTCTGTGACGGATTCCAAGGGATGAAAATCACAATTTTCCACGTTTTTTCTCACCTCAAAAATGATGGTTGACTCCCTTTCCAAAGCTAGATCTGATTCAGAAGGAAATAAAAAAAAAAGGTCATTTGATCACTCCTGCCATCAAACATTTCTGATAAAAGCGAAAAAAAACTTGTATTTAGTCTGTACATTTTTAACGCCTGGTCAAATAGATAATAGGGGAAGGAAAAAAAGAGACCCCAGTTTTGGTGAAGCAAAATCTTACCACTTTCTTTTTCTCATTTCTTTCACAAAGATTACATTTCTTTTTTATTCTCCTGGATGGGAACAGTTGCATAAACATTGAAACCCACATTTCTGATATATTTTACAGCATTCCTGACAACTCTAGTGCCTGGTGTTTCTAAAACGGGTAAGAAAGTGTGAAAAATTCTATGAAAAATAGGCTTTACTACCATTGAAAATTACTAGCGGTCTAAAGTTGTAGCAAGCAATTTGAGGCATTTTATAGTGTATTTCAATCTTTCTCTATCAATATGTGAAAGAGAATTTAACATTGTTTAGGTTGAATCTGAACACGAAGGCAATCAAAATTGAGGCTTGAAACGAGCTTTCTGTCTGGATTTTCAACCAAAAATGCCGAGTTTGTCCATGTGAAGGATATTGAAAACCAATAAAAACATTCAAATGTATAGGGACAAACAATCAAATTCTTGGGCCGTGGAGTAGAGTACAAGTATAACATCACTGAATGGTGTTACAGGCTTGTTTGCTCAGATTTTCATGGAAATGCTTCCATAATAGAGGAAAAAGAGCTAAAAATTCGCAATCGTAATGAAGTGACAGGATTTCAATGCTTACTTCTTGTTTTTTGGGGTTTTGTCTTCATTGATTTTTTACAAAAAAACCCTTGGTTATTGATGAAAAATATTTTTCCTTGAACTTTAGCATCTTCCGACATGGCCAATGCCAGATATTACCAAAACAAGAAAGAAAAAGAGGGAAATTTTACTCAAAAATGGCTTTGTTACAATCATACTTCCTCTCAAATTGAGCTGTTGTTTGATATTTGAATTATTTAACAGTGTCTTTCGACCTATCTCTATCAATACGTAGAAGAAAAAATCAACAATTTTCTGGTTGTGTCCAGCCTGAAGGCCATCAAAGTTGAGTTTTTCAACCTTTTTTTCGGCTAGTGTTTCAGCTAAAAATTGCCAATTTTGGTCATGTAAATGATTTTAAAATGAAAAAAAAACTTAATGGTTTGGACAAAAACAAGCTGATGCTTTGATCATGAAATAGAGTGGAAATTTAGTATATATTGTGTGGTTTTCCAGGCTTGCATTTGCTTAGATATTGACTAAGGTGCGTCTGTAAAAGAGCAAAAATCCAGTAAAACATAATGAAATTGAAAATTATAAATATTGCAATAAAACTTGGTTCAAGTCAATAAAAGACGAATTGGATTTGTTTATCTATGATCTTGGGCACAAACCTTGTATCTCACTTGGTACAAAAACACATATGAATCACTAATGAATGGATCATGACTCAGAAACGAATTAAAATGTGTTAAACAGTCACATGGTCAAATCTTATATGACCTTGGTTTTGTTCAAGAAAATCAATTTCTTCTCCTCCTGTAAACTGAGTTAGAGGGTTTGTGCCAGAGACCATCAATATGTCGCTTTTGATAAAAAAATAGCGGAGCAACAGAGCATCCCTTGCTGTGATTGATTGTTGAACCACAAAGCTGTGGACACTCTTTTGCTGCGACCAGATTTGACCTATCTGATCAACAGAGCTCTGTTGATGTGACCTTTTTGAGTTAAGACTTGACATATAGCTTGAGAAAAAAAAAAACTTCAACTTCATTCTTCATGAATATAAAATGATTTTGTGAAGACTCAGACTTTGAAAAAGGGTTTAAATAATTACAATACAGGCATAAAGAGAATAGGTTTATATACAAGTATGGTATCACCTTAAATAATTCCAACCTATCCTCAGATTTTGACAGTCCTGGTAGTGGAGAAGATCATACTTGGTTAGCATCAGTGCAGAAGGGAGAAAGAAAAGTGCGGTTTCAGGGGAGCCACATTTCGTCCAGGTACAAAGACTTGGTCATGCAGTTCATTGTCCACCAATCACCATATTGCCAACAGCAACAAAGTCAATCTGGACAGGAAATATTATTGTCATTTGCTAAGTTTGTATGCAGAATGGAAGTTTATTTTGAGGTTGCAAGCCAAATGGATGAGATCCTATTTTGAGGGGCCTTAGTGGCACAATGACTAACAAACCCACCATGTGATCTGTACTGACATTACTTTCAAGGCTGCCATGTGCTCAGGCATCAAGATTTCCAATGTTTGACTATCCAACTTTCTTTCACTGCCAAACCCCTCTGTCCTTTCCCCAACTGCCTCACTCTCTTCTCCTCTCTCATCCATTAATCTCAGCCCACATAGTGACCCAGTGAGTGTAGACCATCACACAATGAAAGACTACCGGCAGACTAGGCCTTCAATAATTAACTGCCTTTATGGAATTAGTTAAAACTTTTGTTCCTTCCGCTAATAAGTGAGGACAAGAGATTCAGAGTTTCCCTTAGGACACTCCCGACTAAAGTCATATGGTGCAACACCCCCCCCCCCCTTTCCCNNNNCCCCCCCCTTTCCCCCAATTGATGTATACTATTTCATATTCAATGCTGCCTTGCCACTTAGTCATTGAGTACTGTATTAAATGATAACTAAATAACTTTTAATGGGTGTTACCTTACCTTCCTACCTCTCCTACAAGCTTTGACACCCATTGGACCTTGCAAGATTTATAACAAGGTACCTCATTCTTACACATTCTCATTCTCACTCGCATAGGAAAATTTCAATTAATCGAGATTTATCTGCCAATTCATCGCCACAATTCCGATGTTTCAAAGCTCTAGCTGTTTGGAATAAAGGCTAAAATTACCTCTTTTAAAGTTTCCAAGCAAAGCGAAAAAAAAAACCTCCCACCACCCCCATGAAGATATCGTTTAGCTATGGGTTAGTTTGACTTCAATCTGTCTGTTTGTGATCTCGATATAATCTATACTGAACGTAAGGATAAAAGACCAGTTTTTTTCTAAACTATATAGAAAAAACTAAGCAATATTTTATGTTTCAAGCTCTGACGTTTTAATTTTATTGTTTTTGTTGAATTGATGAACATCATTGTATCGGCCTATAAGTTATCATTACGATAAAAAAAGAATGAGATGGTTTTTCTACATGGTCGGTTAATTTTGATGTTCAGTATATAAAATTATAAATGAGTTTTGCTAGATTTTTCAGGATTGCGTAATAATCACGCAAGAAACAATTAAAATTGCGGAGGACACTGGTGCATCAAATAGAGGTTTGCATTTTGAATCTTTCAAATAAAACATTTCCGATTTTGACTATGAACGTTATTCCAAAAATAATAAAAAAAATTATCCATTGCCAAAGAAGAAAGAAACAGGTACAAAGATAAATCTGTACTCTGTGCCAGTTGCAATCAAATTATTTTGTCTGAGGAATACTATTCTTCTGAATATGCACATTCAGTCTCAGGCTGTTTTTTTGTTAGAAGAATACTGCTGTTGTGAGTATGTCCATTCAGTATCAGCCTGAGCTTTGGTGAGGAAATGCTGTCATGTCAACTCTACTCCACATAAACACACTTACGTACACACACTTTGACTTATTCCATACAATAGCCTGGATACAAGAAAACTGATAAAATTTAGTTCAATCGGTTCTTTCATCTATAAACATTTTTTTTCATTTTATGTGAAAACATTTCCATTCAGCTTGTTAAACTGCAGTGACATTTTAATCTATGAATTCACCTAATATGTCGGAGTTTGTATTGTTCTTTTAGAAACCGATCATTGCTCTCATATCTCACATGTAACCCCGTTCGTCGAGGGGGTACCCAGCTAAATCTAGTAATAGTAACTGAAAAAAAAGCGATTCTCACATACCCAACACTATGCTCCTTGTAAAAGTATAAGCTGTTCAACGCTCTCATTTTGAACATGGGAGGCGTGCTGGAAAAATTCCAGGAATTAAGTGACGCACGAATTCCAGGAACACGATGACGTAACACGAAAGGATTTCAGATTTGGAATGAAATAAGTTCACTTTAATTTCCATGCTTGACCATAAAGTGGAGGATCGCGTCCCACGAATGAAATTTTGCAGCTGTTCGCCTGAATTTTCTTTTTTCCTGGATTATCATATCTCGAAGATGGATATATTTTCTTTTGAAAGACATCTTCAGATTCATCAACAGTGAAAGACATTTCTCCCCGCCAAGAACAATAACTGTAAGGAATTTTTTTTTGTTTAGTTTGGTGTTACCCATCCGTTGGCTAGAGTCGTTTACGCGTAGACAGAGTCAATCCGGCGGCCAGTAGACAGACTCAAAAGTACCTTTGGCGGCCACCATAGAGACTCTAGAGTGTTTCTGGCGGCCGCCATTTTGACTCTAGAGTCTTTCTTAGGTAGAGTCATTCTGGCGTGTTACACCCGAACTCCTTCAATCGTTCCTCTTGTTGCTCCACCTTCCCTCCCCTCCTCTTTTCCCTACGAATAGAATAGACTCTTTATAGTTGTGTGTTCACCACCATACACTTACATCATTCTATCAGTGTCCATCCCATGTAATCACATCCCTCCAGAACTTTACCAGTCATTCTTCTTCCTCTGCCCCTCCACTCCCCTCTCTCTTTTCATAATTCGTTAAGCTGGTACTACCTTACATTTCTCTGTAACGTGCATCAGTTTTGTTATATCGTCTGTAAGACACTGATGAAGCCAATAAAGGCGAAACGTTTAAGTGCACTACTGTTTTGCTGACTTTTTATTGACTATTAGTTTAAGTTAGTGGTTGTTCATTTTTATTCTGATTACTACTATATCAACCGCTCATGCATCTTCAATGTCCTTTAACTAATAATTTTGTTTCCAAGAGTGCTGCGCCTGAATTTTTCTATAACAAAATATTGATGAACAAACATCCTT
>BLXT01004974.1:14757-34698 GCA_019648995.1 Plakobranchus ocellatus
CTGATAATTAAGTTCCGTTCGCTAATAACTCAGTCGATTTTCGTCACATCGACCTAAATTTCATACATATACTCTTGAACCATTTTTCTAGGTTTAGATAGAACAACAAGTTTGTTTGACGTCATTTGTACTCATAATGCAGTGAAGCGCAACACGTGATGGGGTAGCCATGTTTATGAGACAATGGCAACGTCCAATGACCTTCTCATCAAACAGCGCTCTGTTATCGAGTTTTTGGCAGCTGAGGGACGTTCTGCTGCAAATATTATATATCTTTAAAGAAAGAATTTTTTTTTTAAATGTAAACCTGATAATGCCTCTGATAAATTAAGCTGCAGTTGCACAGAATTTTCTAAAAAGCTCGGCTTTCATTATGAATAAAAGTAAACCTAAAAAACAAAACAAAACAAAAAAAAAACATTTCCATGTTGCAAAAAAGATCTAGAAGAAATTTTGTTTCACCAGTGCTGTTGCTCTCTCGTTTCAAAAATGTTCTTAAATACATTGATTGAGATCGTTTTGAAAAAGAAGTTGGGTATGGGATCAATATTGGTATTTCAAGCTGTTTAGATTTTTTAAATTTTGATCTGACTTATGTAAGCTCCGTTTCGCCTTTATCACTTGCTTAGCTTATTGAATAGAAATAATTATAACGAGATACTGAATTGATCACCGTATCTAGACTAGATACTGTATTTTAAAATCTAGGCTATACGTCGATCTCTTGCTATATATAACATTTTTCAGTAGGCCTAGTTTAGTAAAACTATGGATAGAATCATAAAATTATGAAATTCCTTTCTTCTCTTAATATTTTTTTTCTTAAAACATCAAGGATCTAACGCTGAAAACATAGCCCTTTACTAAAAAAATATTGGGAAGAATGTTTGAAGAATTAAGCTTTGAAGTGTTAGCCTCAAAGCCTTTCTTAATTTTACTCTCGGCCAACGTAACATTTTTTCATCCTTTTGTATAATTGTTTTTATACAAATATAACTTAACAATAGAAACTTTATCCATGTTTCATCGCAGTGAAAATTAAAACAGATTAATTCTTCCTGTCAGACACAGGCCTAGCGGTAATAAATTGATGTTTACTGGATCAGCCCCAGGAGAAAGAGGAATAGACGACCTACCTGTTAAAATGCTGCACAGATATAGATCTAGGCTTGTGAGAGCAAAAACAAAAGTTTTTTGCTGAAACAATGTTGTCAGACGAAAGGAAGAAAGTCACTGCGTATGTATGTTATGTAAATTTAAATCATTTTTACTGCGCGAGATAATAACCATGCACTGAAAATTTGGGCACAAATTTGCGAGAATCTGTGCTTAGAATAAGAGCTCCCTGCTCATTATATTGCTACAGCCTAGGTTTCTTGCGGCCCTCCCTTGGCCTGAATTCTCAATGGTGTGTCGTGGCACTAGCGCGTGGCAGACGTCCTGGCCTGCACCGGAAGCTAAGGACTTTTTAAAAGTTACACCCGCGTGAGGGTGGGCTAGGCCGCTGACGAAGACGGTCTGGTTCACTATTAGACTGTCGCATCCGATTTTTCAATGTTACCTTTTGTTATTATAATATTAAAACAAGGAAAGGGATCTTACTAAATATGGCCACCAAAAGCTTTTTGCTCCTATTTTGATCAATATTTTTTTTCCTGTTTCCTTCCCACTTTAGATAAAATTTACTTTCAACATTTAAGAATAAAAAATCTGGCGTAAATTACGTTATCGACTGCTGCCAGTCCTGCCACTTAGTCTACTGCCACTGCGTAGGCTAATGTAGCAACCGCGGATTTAAAAAAAATCTGAAGAAAACTCTATCTAGATCAAAATTTAGATCCCTAATTTGTATGAATATTCTGAAAAAGGAAAGCTATTGAAAACTTTTAAGAGAATTCGATAGAAATCTGAAAATCTACATTTAGGCTGAATTTGGATCTAGATTACATCTATCTGGAGCTAAATTATCTTGTCCAGATTCTCAATCGATCTAGACTCTAGTTTTGATCGAAAGATCTATCAAGATCTAAATTTTAGATCTAGACACCCAATCTAGACAAGATCTAGATATCTAGAGATCTAGATCTAGATCTAAAATATTTAGATTGTTATTCAAAATGGCTGCCAAGAATGCAAAATATTGTAAGTAGGCCTAGATCTAGATCTAGGCCTTATTAGTGCATGGCCCTAGATCTAAATCTAGATCTAGAATAAAAATAAAATATAGATCTAGAATCTAGATCTAGTAGATCTAGATCAAGCTTTAGATATATCTAAATTAGATCTAAACACTAGATTTCAAACTAGGTTTATAACAAAACGTGGGCTTTCATCATTGTTGTGTTTGAAAGATTGTCTAGCAGTAGATATAATTATGCATACAAGAAGGGAGAAGGAAAGGCACACAGAAAAGCAATGAGAAGATAATATAATGGAATGGAGTTTTAAAGGTAAATAAGGCCCGTGAAAAGGCTGAAAGCAGAGAATTAAGAAAAGGAGTTGGCCAGTCGTCTTTCGTGCTTCAACAGGCAAGCGATAAAGTAAAATGCATGAGTCTATAGATGTAGATCTGATGTTTAAATCTAAATTAGAACAAAGACAATTAAATTCCTGGATCCCAGAAATCAACAAAATTAGCTGGAAGTGCAGACCACCACTGTGTGGTAATAGATTCTAGATCTTTATTGCTAAATAAGAGTAGGAAAACATTCTTTTTTCATTCAGCAGAAGCACTATATTCCATTCCTGCCAGTACTTTTTAAACAAAAGAAGTCATCCTACTGGCTAGATCTAGGTTAATAAAAAGATGTCTAGATCTTCTAGAATTTATACTCTTGACATGTCCTTCTTCAATTTTTTTATGATTGGGGCAGATATTTCATTCAATGAATGTTTGATTAGATGTAAATTATACATTCGAAATTTGTTGCAGCGTTTGGTTTGCTCCAAACCCCTACAGATGCAGAAAATACAAGCTCATGCAGAAAACAATCCTCTTCCTCAACAAACATGATTGGATCATCCTCAGGGTGGGTTACTTTGGTTTTATTTCGTGTAGAAGTTGGTCAAGATCTAGATTTGACTTTTTTATTTGTTTCAAATAGGTTTTTCAGCTTTTGCAAAGCATTTAGAGATAGACATTTGATCTGAAAAACAGCTAGGGTAAGATTCACTTGTTTTTTTTTTTTCCCTCTCTTTTTGCATAACTATACTGAAAGAAATTGGTGTGTGTGTGTGTGTGCATATCTAGATCTAGCTGTGGTAGTATTTTTTCCATCATTGTCAGGGACCTTCTTCTTGTCATGCACTAGCTAGAACAGATATCAGTGATTATCAGAGATGCCACAATTCCTGAAATAGAAAAAAAAAAAGGGGAACATTTTAAACTTTTGCCCGTGCCTTTTGACTTTCAATAAAAGTTATTCACTCTGTACCTCTATGTTACATTTGAGTTCAGTGTTTTTGGTGATTGTTAAATGTTCTGAACCCTTGTGTCAGCGAATGTGTCTTAAAATTGTATGCATTTGTCTAATGGTTTAAGGTAATGGTGCCTTTAGTTCAACCTCTTTCAATACCAATTCATTGGACATTTTTTTTCTGTCCATGATATCCCCATTGTTCTTCTGATAGACAACAGCTCTATTGCTTTCTGATTTCTCTCTGTCTTCTTGTTTATTGCCCAACACTCTCTTCCATAATATTATTGACCATACATATATGGCAGAAAACAGACAAGAGGTCTTGAGCATCTACTTGGAAAGTCAATATTTGGCTATTTTTCATATGTAATGCACAATGATGTATCATATATCAAAATATAGCTCTGAATCTGGGGAATTCAGAAATGCAAAAATTTGAGCAGCAGATCCTTATGTGACACATTACAGGAGGTCAAGCTCACCAACTCCAAATTTTCTTTAAATCCAGAAACAGTCTTATTTTCCCATAGGAAACACTCCAAATGCACTTTAATTTATTCATCACACCTCATATAATCTACAAATTGGATATAACTCCAAATCCATGTGTTGGGAGGACTTTATTACATTATTTAGTGAAAGGAAGACAATTCTATGTCAATCAATAGTAAAAATAAAAAAAAGAAAGAAAGAAATTCATACAAGTAGACAACTTTTTTTGGCAAGCCCTCATTTATTCTACATAGCATGTTTTGAAACAAAAAAGAAGATTTTCAAACATCTAGAAGAAAAAAAAAGGACAATTCAGACAAAAAAAAAACAAATGAGAATAAATGAATATTGTAAAGCGTGAAAGAAAAAGAGCTAGCTGCAAACGTTTAAAGAACATTCACCACTTCTGTTTTCTTTTCTGATTATAAATACCAGGTTGTTACTCTGATTTATAGGTGAGGGTCACATTCTCTGATATATAGTTATTTTTTCTCAATTCAAGGGCACAAATATTATATCTCTGATCCCTCTCAACTTGATAACCTGCAAAAAATAAAAGTGTAAAGATTACTTTCTGCACATGTTTTTTGATACAGTATGCATGAACAGAAATGTTATAAAAAATTATCATACATACTAATCAATATTAATGCTAACAATATTTTGTTTTTACTTTTACTCAGTTACGTTTGTTTTCTGCCTGTGTACCTTTTATGTGAAACTTCTCTGCATATTAAATTGAATTGTTTACTTTGAAGTTTAATCGCTAATTGTGTATCTTAGATATATGACCCTGTTTTCCATGTTGTTCTTTGCTTCCCTAATTTTCTTTAATTTTTTCCCTTTTGATTCTGATTGATGACCATAAAATGTTTCATCATAACTTCCATGAAAGGGAAATTATTCTTCAAACTTCAATCAGCTATATATACCTTACTCCAAACAAAGTATATGGTCTTCATTTCAACCCTTTATACTGTAGACTAATCTTAATCAGATAGGCCAGTATATATTGTGTTCTCTGAAACAGAATGGAAATAATAATATTTTTAACAATAAGGATAAGAATCAGCTTCCACTTACCTCTATAGGTTGGGCTATACTTTATCATAAGACTTATTCTTAGGGACAAAAGAGGCCCTTAATTTGATTGGCTGTTTTTTGTTTTTTATTTATTGAATATATTAAATGGTTTTTCACCACCTAGGTCCAAATGATCCAAAGTAGGCTTTAAATCTACTTTTATTATAGAACGAAATTATACAAGGAATTTTTCTGGATCAGTCTACACCAGATTAGATCTAGATCTAGCCTATGGAATATCACTATTAGGCCTAGATCTACACTTCCTTAAGTATATTCACAACCCAAAACTACTTTCAAGTAGTTAAAATAATACCATTTTAGCATTTAAAACGTTTTTTTTCTGGAATTTTGGGAGAGAACAAAGCAAAAAGAATCGTGGTCTATGGTAACTTTCCATCTTTCTTTCCTTTATTGCGACCATTTTTTTCCATCTCTGAGCAGGCAGAAATTAACGCACAGGCAACAGAAAATTTCTTGGTTATAATTGACAGTAAAAGCCTTAATGGATGAAACACAAATGTTTCAACAATAGCAGAAATAAAAAATGATTGAATTTTAACTAGTTAATTGTTCCTCGGACAAGAGGAACAAAGAGAGACTAGTTTATCTAGTATGCGCAGGCCAAATTTGTGCGACGGGAAAGCACATACCTGCAATAAATGAATGAAGTGACAATTTACATTGTAGAATTCGATGCATTTTGCTTTTTTTGCAAAGTACATCGTAAACATTGGGCTTGCGCGGTGTAACTCTTGCACTTTCATTTTCACTCAAAACAATACAACTGCCAAGCATCATTCCACGGTGAATAGTAATGAAGGTGCTAACCACGTTTGAAAGCTGTGAAGATTTTTAGCCTTGAAAGAGTTTGAAGAATTATCATCTAGTAACATCTTTGTTCTTAAAAAAAAAGCTTCAGACAAAGGGGAGACTTATGACATACTAATCCTTCGATATGAAGTGTTTATTCATGACTCAGTTCATTTTTAATATTTAAATTTTTTGAAAAATGCACACCGGTTTTCGCGACAGAACTAGGTCATGATATCACCTTTTTTCGATCGGCAGTTAAACAATCTGAAACATTTTTTTTTAAAAATAATCTTTGAATCTGTACAAAATTTGAAAAAAAAATGTTAAAATTTATTTCTGTCTTACCTTGGCAAAGTCCAATCCTAAATCCAAGCAGATCTTTCCTGCACCCTCACAACTTTATTAAAGCTTAAAATCACTAAAACAGGAATTTATTGCAAATCCTTGCTAACACAGCTTCCAGAAAAGCACATCCATTGCATAAGACAAACTCGACGGCAAAATATGGGATATTTTCCAAAATATATTAATGCACGCACAGAAAATGCGTTTTTATGGCCTTGTTTGTTTTCTGCCATATGATGATATGTAATCATCACCCTTATTCTGGTCAGGGACTAAATGGAATAAAGCAAAAGACATTAAAGGAACTTAGAGAAGTTGAAGGAGGCAATCAGTTGATAAACTCATATTAATTGGTCAGTGCAATCTCTGAATCCTCATATTTTTAAGGATTTAAGTAATTTCTTAAAAAAAAAGTCCCTCTTGTCATCTTAAATTTAGCTGTAAGGATGTGATTTCTAATATTCTCAATTTTTTTCAGCCCTGATATTGGACCAAGGAGACCCACATGCCAGTCATCTTTCTCTACACCTGCTCTACCATCCAAAACTCACAACAGAAAGCAGACAAACTTGGTTCAGATTCATACTCCAAGTAGCATGTGCAGAGGGCAAAGAACTCCCAGAGTGGCCAGTGCTAGTAATACTCCATACACAAACTCAAGCCATGTTTCCAATGATAGCAATCCTAGCTCAATTATTGGTAAGTTATGATCAGTCTCCAAAAAAAAAAAATGCATGATAAATACAGTGCAACCAGTTACTTCCCTTCTTAATACCAGAAAATATAAGTTGAATTTAGTAAATTAGTTTGCCACATTAGCAAAATGTAAAATATCAACATTCAAACAGGAAAAAAAAAAAATTATTATAGAGCATAGATACTATGTATCTTTAATTTTACAACTATTTAGGGTTGCTATCATGCATAAATCTTTAGTTTTTTAGTGTATTTTAAAATCAGTTTTGGATGCATCCTGCCTGTTTAAGTTAACCAAACAACTTTTCCACATAACTATAATAAAATCACATTTTAAAGTGGATACCCATTAACAGCTAACTTTATTTATCATCACAAGCACATAATAATGCAGATAAACAGACAATAAGTGGAAGAATGGTAAATGACCAAAGGCTGTATATATTTCAAATGATTTGGTTGATTAAGGTGGATGGTCGCAAGAAAGAAGAGATCAGCTTAGATGTTTTGTCATAGTTTGGTGAGGGAGATAAAGACTGTTAGACAATAAAATGTTGTCTTATTTTTAATATAAAAACAAAAGGCAGTTTCTAAATCCTTTTTGGAAATAAGGGAACTGAATTATCGTGAGATGTGTCTTATATTGATTTTGAATTATAGAAGGATTGTCACTATGTTCACTGCTGCTCTGGGGTACAATTTTTTTCTGTCATAATTTATTTGATTATTTCTTGTCACAGAAAAAAACAACAACTTTGGTTAGCATGCCTACTACTTTATATCCATTCACATTTAACCTAATAAGATGCAATTATTCTGTGGTGTAAGGTCACTGATAGAAGAAAATAAACTTTGGCTTTAATTCATTTACCCAGAAATATTTAGTTAAACAAGTGTTATTTTAAATTAAAACTTGCTGCTAAAATATATTGTAGATTATACAATGTAATTAAGTCAGGTATGTCTCTTGTGCTGTTGTTAGCAGTTTTTTTTTTTCTTATTTGTCACAGCTATTGTTGAGGGACGGGGCCAGGCAAGAGGTGAGATAGGCCTTGCCAGCCTTGATCTGAGACAGCCAGTGCTCATCTTGTCGCAGTTCTCTGATGAACAGACTTACAGCAAGACCCTGTCAATGCTGTATCATACAAACCCTCTTGAGGTAACAATTGACTAATTTGGAGCAAGTGTCGTGCTTTTTGTGGCTCTATTCATGTGCTTGAGTTTCAAAATCATATATATTTCTTTTCACTGTAAATCAAATTCAAGACCAAATAAAGAAAAGCTAAGTTAATGTTAACTTATTCTTTGTTTACTTCAGGCTAAATCTGAGATTGGCAGGGTGAATGAATTTGATATTAACAGCTGATCTCTGCACTATTGCATTGCAAAAGTTCCATGAATTGCCTTGGCTGTCTATATCTAGGAGTTTTTTTTTATATGTTTACCTTTTTCAGAACATTCTTTAAATTATGCAAAATTTCTCTAATCGTTCAGTGGCAGGGGTGGGAGACCTTCCGTACTGATACGGAATTCTGTATAGAAAAAAAAAATGTCACAAAAAGATATGAGGAAGGGGAAAGGGACGAGGAGGAGGTCTGTGTGTATGTGCCTGTTCCACCATGGCATTTTCAGTATAGCTCACATTTTTGGCTCTCAACCCTGCATTGGCATTGAAAGCTAAGTCTTTGTTACAATCCCAACTAGATGTGCTTAAGCCATTTATTGATTTCATTTCTTTACAATAGCTTGAAATTGATGAAAGCTAAATCAACAACCAGTTTCATGTTTCAAAAAAAAAAAAAAACATTCATTTTTTTCTTTTACAAATCTTAGATATTGGTGCCCAACACAATGTCGGAAAGCTCTTCCAATAAATTGTTCAGTCTTCTCAACGATCATTTTCCGGCAGTTACAGTATCCTCTGTCCAAAGACGATATTTTAATGAAAGCAAAGGTGAATTCTTAAATATTAATTTTACTTTAGGTGTATTTTATTTATCCCTATTCCCTAATGTTTTTTTGTGCATCAAATCCATTTAATAAGTTTCAAGAGTAATCAAATTTCTGACTTATTTATTTTCATTCAAACCGAAGGAAAAAATTATGTATATAGGTATTGAATAAGAAACAAAAATTTTCATTTGATGAAACAGCTTTTACTAGTGTTAACTTTATAAAGCCATGTACCATTAGTAAATAATAGCATAATGACTCACAAATCATTGCTGTCATAAAATTTTGTGCAGGGCAAAGATTCTGATTAAAAAAAAAGAATCCAAGGATAGGCCTTTATTTTAAGATTTATATGACTGGTTAAAGGCAATCTAAATTATTCCTGTATTTTGCAAGATACACAAACTTTGATATTTAAATTCTGCAACTTTTCATTTTAATGCAAATTTATGAGAATACACATGTTGAAAGCATATGCCTATTCAGATAGATTTTTTAACTCAATTTTCAGGTTTACAATGTATCAAACATTTATGTGCTGCAGAATACAAGTCTATTGAACTTCAGCTTTCACCTAAGTAAGTATTAATCCTGGATGGTGTATAGACCAATATGTCAAATACACTACTCCTACTGTTGTAAGGGGCATGGATGGCTCAGTGGCTAACTAGTCCACCCTTAGATCTGCAGGGACCCTTCTGCTATGGGTTCGAGCCCCGCCACCAGCACCCTGGCCTGATGGAGAGCATGAAAGCCAAAGATCACCTTGTTGTGGACTGGCTGTATACAAAAACCAAACCAAACCTAGCCTATTGTAATGCCTGCTAGCTGTTGGCTTATTTAATGCATTCATTACATGATGCAATCATTCTAAGCCCTAGACTTGATGTTCTATTGAACAATCAATGAGATACTTTGTCAGTTTCAATCACTGAATAACCTTAAGAAAGAGAAATTTCTCAGAGATAGAGTTGGTTAATTATGTGTATGGGTGTGTGTTTTTCACATCCCTGTGCATTCATAAGGCGTGTAAGATTTTGGCTTGTTTGGTATGGATTTCATGATGTCACACTTTGATGTGATGGTCCAATTGTAGTCCAACCATTAGTGGACTTTGTCAGTTTTTATGTCATAGTCATTAAAAAAGAGACTATTTATAGAAGAGACTGGAGAGAAAGAGAGAGTGTGTGTGTATGTGCATGTGCTTGTTTGTCAGGCCTGCACTGCGGGCTTGGCTTTGCATCCTATAAGTAAAGAAGTGTTTTTATGTATGCTAGCACACTGCTTGCTTGTAGTAGGATATCTTGAAACAATTATTGACCGGTAAATTTGGGAATGTGTGTCTGTGGTTGTGAGTGTTCACACCTCCCATCTGGCAATGGGATTGTTGTCTAGTTTATGTTAATGAGAGGAGAGTGAGAATTTCATTATGTATGTAAAAGACATAAAGGCAGCCTTAGGTTTTATCACCAGTAAGAAGCCCCATGGCTGCCTACTTTAGTAGAATGATGCCTTTGGGTAAAATTGTCATTGAGTGAGATGAAGGGCGAGTCTTTTATTTTCCAAAGGCCTACATCATGGTCTTGAAGCTGACAGCTATGGTTTTTGTTGTCTAGGCGTTAGCAATGAGATGCTCCTCAATTTGAATATGATGGGGTACAATACAAGGAAAGTTCTCCAATAAATAAATTAATATTGAGTATGCGTTCATATCCTTTCATTGTGGTGAGAGCAGACATTGTATGTACATATGGTTAGGTGGTGAGATATTGTCATTTCGAATTATAATTATGTATATGCTAATATAGGTTTGCTTAATGAATATTATCAATCAATAAAGTGAGGTGTGGGTGTATGTTCAATTTTTTCAGATACTACTGTCTTGCCACAGCTGCGGCTCTACTGAAATATATAGAACATATACAGAATATTATATTCGCGCCAAGCTCATTAAAGGTTGTCTTTAAAGGATGTGACCATATTACTTTGATTGGTAAGTACATGTTTCCATGCCAGTTTAAAAAAAACGTCAGAGAATGCTATGATTGAAACACATATTAATTCTGCTAATCTAAATTTTCTTGTCTAAAAGACCAAATTCAGAATCAGGAATTTTGTTAGCTCTAACATGTAAATTAATAACTATTATTTTTTTCCCTTGTAAAGCATTTAGCTCTTGAAGAAAGATGACGTTCACTTGCTAACACAAGTCACTGATTTTGCTTTGTTTATGAATGAAGAGTGTTCAGTACAAACAGATTTTCAAAACTATAACCTTTAATCATAGAATGGGTTCCAGTAGTAAAAATAAGTTGCCTCTCTTTAACGGGGGGAGCGGGTCCTCAGATGGGTAAATATCTTCAAAATATCAAAATGGGGTTTTGAGTTTTCCTGAAAGGTCATCCATTTGAAAATGTAAAAACAGTACTCTAAGGACGGAAATATATTTTGATTACAATATCTTTTCAAGTTTGATCATGGGTGTGGGCTGTGGGACAAAATAAGCTTTTTTTCTTGGTCAAAATTGGCCTGAAAGGCTTGATCGTTACAACCTGTTTATCAACCAATTTTAGCCGAGTACCTGGTATCGATACATCCATTAGCATCTTGCCTACATGTTGAAAGTAACTGCTTGGTCCTCCTATCACCCTATATCACCTCTATTAGGCAAAACTGTAAGCCTTGCACAGTAAATTTCCACCACCTATTCTCCAGGCTATAAGCTGCATAACCCTAGACGTAGTAAAACGTAGTAAGTAACTCTGACCTTTCTCAAACAAACTTTGCAGCGGTTGGCTGTGCATGTCCTGAATACTACTGAGCACTTACCACAGTGCAATATGAGAATGTCATTAACGCTCAGTGCAAGTCAAAGTTGGGATAACTCAACTCTGAACTGCTCTTGCGCCTAGCACATGAGATACTCAGCGTTGCTGTTGTTATAGACCTAAGTGATCATAAAGAGCATAAAATGATATTGCTTATTTTATAAAATGTAACACTATTCTCTCTCTCTCTCATGATATTTACATTATGCAGACAAATAAAATATTAGAAGAAAGGGAACAAATTGTGTGAGTCTTCAAATACACATAGTGAGATTTACAATTCGTTCCTCCTCCTTTCCTTTTCATCCACATCTGCATTATCTAAGGAGATTACTGAGCAAGTATTGAAGGCAAACATCCCGTCTACATCAGTCCCTTCACCAGGGGCCATTCAGACTACATCTTTGCCAACATCTAAATCCATCCCATCCACATTGGCACCAGCGCTGCAGCCTACACCATCAACATCAATATCACAAGAGCCTGAGCCTATTCCATCTAAATCATCACCAACATCACCATTCAGATTGGATATTCCAATTACTCTTCCGCCTATTGTTCCACAGTCACCCCCTCCCCCTCTTTCACGCGGTCACAAAAAATTATAGCTGTCAGAGCAATACATTAGAGAAGACATAGAGGATGGTTCTTGAGTTCGGACAGTGGCAGAAATAAATCAAATTAAAAAACTTGATGCCTCTTTGATTTGCCCAACATGTCAGCATGAAGAGCGACTCACTGTAAATACTTCCAGACAGTATGGCCTATCCCTGAAGCTTGATATTACATGCACACATTGCAATGCTGTTGTAACTAGCCAATATACCTCGCCAGGAATATGGCATCTCAACGCAGACCTAGACCCTATGTTGTCAATGAGGCTGTCGTTCTAGCATCACTATTTGCAGGCATGGGTGCATATAATCTAAAAAAACTTTTGCGAATATTTGGAAATGCCTGCATGCATCAAAAAACGTTCAGCACCATCGTATCAAGGCTTTATTCTCTAAATAAGATGCTAGGACAAACAACATTTTTGCAAACTGCAAGAATTGTTTCACAAGAACATATTGCACAGTACAGTCTTGCTCTTGGAGAGGATGATTTGCTAGACACTTCAGTCTGTTTTGATGGCTCGTGGCTAGATAGGGGGCACAAGTTCGCCAGGAGGCAATCATAATTTCTTTTTAGTCACTGCCGGCCAATGGAGATTGGGAGTAATTAAATTTCTTGCAATGACTGACTCTGCCTCAGACCTAGAGTGTGACTTTATGCTTGCAACAATCTGATGGTAGGAATGCTGAAGCCACCGATTTGCATCTAAGAGTGCTTTTCTTGCAATTACATTCTTTGCTGACTTCTGTGCCAATTGACGGATATGGGACTATTGTTATCAATGACATGGATTGACTCAATAGATCTAAAGCCTATGACTGTATGAGCATGCAAGCTGGTGACCTTGAACTTGGTGTCTATAGAAAATTCTGAGACTTTGCACAGTTTCCTTTTCAAAGTTTTTCTTCATATGCTCAGTTAGATTTTTAAAGGTTTTTAACCTTTGGTTTTAGTTTGCTTAAGCAACTTATAAATAATGGCCACTGAGAAAAAAATGAATGTCTAGAAAACCTGAGATCACCGATAAAAGGTGGACTAAATATACTTATAATCAATCTTGACACAAAGTATCTAACATGTTTCTCAATCAAAATTTTTATTATTATAGTCACTTGCATATGACGTGGATTGAAAAAAAACAACTTTGAAATCGTAGAAATATTGTTTGCAAGTAAAGTCTGAATTAATAAATCTATAGGCAAGATATCTATCATGGATTAGATCTAGGCATTAACTTAAATTCAGCACTGGGCTTAAGCTTTTATATGCACTCATAGTTGTCACATTTTCATTTTGAAAGTACTTTACTTTCATACCTCTGGGTTAATGATAAGGAAAACATTTCTAGTCTCAGGTTTCACTCAGTCTAGACAGTGCTTACAATCATCTGCATTTCTGTGGATTTCCGCAGTTTGATTCCATGAAGTAGATTTTCTTTAAATTTCTTCAGCTCATTGTACTCCTCACCCTTTACCATGGCTTTGCCCTGGGCCCATTCCCCACTACAATTTCAAAAATCAGCAGTTTTCATGATTACCTGTTGGAAGCACTGCTAGATCTCAGTTTATGAAGGTAGATCTAATCTAGGTTTTGTAGAGGCCCGTATGTACTTGGTCCAGATTAAGTTGAACTGAGCTTTTGTTCTAGTATGTATGCATTACCGGTATTTGAATTTTTATTATTTTTTTTTCATTGTGGTGCAAAGTTAGCTTTTGGTACTCTAGACCTAGTCGTCAGAAGTCGTATTTCACTGACCAGATCTACTCTTTAGCTTTCTGCGCAATCTAGATTTAAATTAAATTAGTTTCAAGCAAAAAACTTAATCTAGTAAAGTACACATAGTTTGCATTTTTTTGGATTGCATAAAAAAATAGGCCTATATGTTTGTTTTTTATAGTAGCTGTTTGCCCTCTTGTAGGCCAATAAAAAATTTAGATCACTTGTTGCTTGCTTGCACCCATGATCTTTGTTTTGCAATTGGTAACTGTCATATAACTTTAGTTTTTGCTACAAAATACTGTTAGAACTGGCTCATGATATTTCGTTTTCAACTTTAATAATTATATAAAGACATTGGAAACTTAGTACAGATGATAGAAGGGATGTGAGGGTAAGAGCCTTACAACAAAGCATTTTTTTTCTTTGCCCTTGTATTTTGAAATACCACCTTTTATTTGTAGTTGCTTTTATGTTGCTATCTACAGGCTGCTCTCTCAGATCTGATGATAAGAGAGGTGAATTATGACATGCAATCAATTATGCTTGAAGGATGACAAAAATATAGAATTTTAGAAAACATAGTGGTACCCTTTGACATCATCTAAGCTTTTACAGAGGAAAAAATTAAAAAATAGTTTTAAAAATTGAAAGTTATTGTATGTGTGATATTTTAATGTCATGTTACTACATGCAAGATGTTCCAAGTAATGTAATGATTCATGGAAAATCATGTGTGTTCCAGATGCAACTACCGTAAAGAACTTGGAGCTGTTGCAGAATTTGCAAGATCCAGTCAGTCAGCACTCATTGTATGGTGTCCTCAATCATACTCAGACACCAGGAGGTGCCAGGTTGCTCCGCTCAAATGTTCTACAGCCAATCAAGGGTTAGTCTAGGAGCCCCCTCCACCCAAAAAAGAATGAATTTAAATTCAAATTGGACTTACTGGTAATTTCTGTGGGCCTCAGCAATTTCTTGTGATCTATTTAGTCACAGAGTTCCAATATTTTTGATTTAATGCATATAATTTAAGATGTTAATATACTTTAGTTTTTAGTGATAGATTGTTCTGAATCTCAAGAAATATTTTGTCAATCACATTTAATAGTGTTTGAATTGGCTGGTCTCCATTTCTTTTTTGAAATCTTCATCAAAATAATTTCATTTCATTTACTTTGTGATGGTAAAAAAAATTTGTTGTTGTTCTTAGTATTATTGCAGTTACTCATCGTCATTATCAGTGTTATTGCTTAATTCATTTATTTCTAACACTTTTATTTAGATAAGTAGCCATGTAGAAATCTTACCAGTCTGGGCATTGTATCCTGATAGAGAGGCTAAAAGCTGTGAGAAAATTAACATAGGGAATTATCTCAGCTTCATAAATTCCAATTTTATGCCTACTTGAATGAGGTCTTGCTTTCGTCGCTACTTCATATGGGACAAAGCTTTGTACCTTTTTGCCTTAATTATTAATGCTCTAAATTTTTTAAAAATTACAATCACAGCCTAGGAAGTGTACAAGCAATTTAATTTTGGGACCCTTGATGATCAAAATGAGGAAGAAAATCTAAGATCTAAAGTATTACTGGAGTATAAGAAAAGAACAATTGGCAACTGCATGGTTTAAAAAATTACCAAATAAGAAAATTAAATATTTGTCTTGTTCAGTTTTGGTTAATCTTCATCGGTAGGTGCTGTTGTCAAAACCAAAAACTTCTAAATTGAATAATTCTCCTCGTGTTTCTTTCTACTATTATTTTGTGGTTTTTGTTTTTTTCCCTTTTTTTTTTTTTAAGATGAGGAGACCATTTGTCTGCGTCAGCATGCAGTAATGGAGTTGACAGAAAAGGAGGACATATTCTTTAACCTTCAGTCTGTGACTGGGAGATTTGTTGATATTGGTAAAGTATTATGATGTGAATTTGGTAGGACTTTTATTCATATACTAAGCAAAAGAAGTTCACAGGACATGAAGGGCATTAACAACTGTGGCACAAGAATATCAGGTGAAACAATCAAAAGCATGGTTATTTACTTAAAAATTTGCTTTAAAGAGTATCATTTATGCTTGTAGATGATTCACTGGCTCAGTTCAAAATGGAGACCGATGTAATAGCAATCTAGAAAACAAAGCTCGTTTCTATATGCTTTCAAAGAAACTGTTGATGTACCAAAACTTAAAGCAGAGTGGCACAATAATTAAATTAAAGAATGACCAGACTTTCACTCAGAAGTAAAATGTTAACATTCATGTCAAATATGGATAAAAGAAGCTTAAATATGAACATCTTATCTTGATTTATAGTTTGAAAAAAAAAATTATTTATAACCACCTCACAAATAGGCAATACTAGAAAGCCTTGAGTTTCATCTATTATGAAGTTTTGTGATGACTATTATGCGATGACATTATATTGTCTTGCACACACTCACACACACACACACAATAATGCAATGTCAGCATAATGAAACTAACAATTTAGAGGTTGTTTTTTAATTTCAGTTTATTTACATACTGTACATTATCCTTAGGTTTTATTGTGAGCTTATGCGTTCAGACACCAAAACAAGAGACAGCTAGAACAGCTGAAAGTAAGTTGAATTGCATTCTTATGTTGAAACATGTGATACAGCTGGTAGTACCCCTGAAAGAGAATCTCTCTAATTGCGAAAATCAACTCTTCAAAACTTACTGTCAGGTATGTTGAGTTACATAACTGAAATTGTTTAACTCAAATCCTTTGCATTGTTTTAAATCATAATTTTGTTTGTTGTTTTTTAAATAAATACATCAAGGATAAAAACAAAGTTTATCTTAAACGTCAGCAGAGACACCTTCTGTGTGTAAATAGTTTCCTATATTATGAACTGCAAAAATGCACTATGTCAAATATGAGATCGAGAAGATATATCGGCACTCGAGGTTTCTAAATGTTGAGCTCTGAATTTTAGAAAGCAACAAAAACAAAAGTCAACTGGAAACACTATGGCTTATGAAAAAATACCCAAGAAACTGCCAAAACAAATTTTCTGTTGTCTTGAATCTTTTCTAAATTAAGAGTGAGTGTTCAGTAAAATCATAGTTGTATTGGTTCAAAAGTTCACTCATTTCATATCATATACTTTTCTTTAGTTTTTGTGTTTTCCAAACCTCACTAGTAAGATTTAAGCCTTTTTTAAATGAAGTGCTACAAACAATTTATTTCCTTTTCGTATCAAAAAGTACATTTTGTTTTTTTTCCCAACTTGTATTTATATAAACTGTTAGTCCAGAAAGAAACTAAAATATCACAAAAAACATGTAAAAAGTGAAAAATATTTGTTATATTTTGAGGGTAATAAAAGAAAAAATGAAATAAATATTTATTAAACTAGTATTGCTTTATGTTCTATCTCAGGCTTTAGAGAATCCACAATATCAGGTAATTTTGGACAAAATAGGAGAAATAATCAGTGAGGGGGCTCACTACCAGAAGGGACTAGCTCAACAGCGTGCCCAGAAATGTTGTGCTGTGAAGGTGAAGTTATGTTTAATCCTAAGGCCAAGCCCACAATGGAGGTGGCAGCTCACGTGTCCAACAATGCATGTTTAGAAACACTCTAGTTTCTTTGGTGCAAAAGCTCACCAAGTGGGCTGCAACTTTCATCTAGTCTTGGGCGTTGGAGCTATCCTTTTTGTATTACAGCCACGTGCTACATCAGCCCCTCTGTTGGATTGGGGTCGTGGGGGGTGCCATTACGTGACCACATTTAATTCAACTGACTGTTGCCATGCTAACAACGAGGCCAGTCTTGTTACGCAAATAATCAGTCTTACTTGTTGTTGGCCAAGCACAATAACTGTGACACATAGTCCATTTTGTCAGCTATTACAAGTTGCGTTGCCTTCATTGTGGGTTTTTTTAAATTCTTATTTAATTCTCAATAGGTTTGTCTTATGGTATCAGGCTTATGATCACCCAGCAGGAAAATAAACCGCAGATAGCTTTTTCTTTACTCCATGCTTATTTATTGATTTTTCTCAGTGAATGCATTATGGGCTTTTACAATTTTATTTTACTGCAGTGAGTCAGAAAATTATGTTTTAAAACTTTGATTTAGGAATACGGGTATGGAAAGTTGTTTTCTCTTTTTTCTTATTTATAGAAAGTGTGTTTTAAAATACTTTGTAACATTTTATTGCCATATTTGCTTTTTATTGATCTAGAGCAAGATAAATGGTGAGTAGAAACAATTGCTGTGAAAAAACTGTATTTACATAAATAAATGACTGTCAATCCTGCAATTTAAACGTTTATTTTTAAACTTCCTGTTTTCCATTTCCTTCTATGTTCAAGTTGTCTTCCATATTTGCATGCTCTGTACCAATCTCATATTATTAAATTAGTTTTTTTTTTGCTAGACCTGCTATAACCAAAAGAAAAACAGTGTCATCTATAAATTTAACACTAACAATACTACTCTTCATTTGGCTGCAGCAGAGATTTTCATGTTCTCTGTAGATCATATACAATCATAGGAATAAAATGCTTTGTCATTTTCACTATAATTGTGCAAGCTAAGGCTATTTGTTTTTAATCAAATCTATTTTTTTCTGCCTCTTGACCACAAGAGAAATGTACATGTGACTTCAGGATTTGAGTTTTTACACATAAAAAAATTTTCATGGAGTTTAAAATATATCGAAGAACACATTACCTCATTAAAAATCAAATTCTTAAAAAGTATCGTAAAAAAATCCTACATATTTGATTGATAGTCGGTTTCAAATAATGTTGCCAGGTCTACTAGATGTTGCACGGCGAGCTTACTATGAACTGGTGGAGGATACAGAAGGTAACTATTGGTAACACTCTGCTGCCGACTGCCCAAAAGAAGGCAATAGCAAAGTCAATTTTCTTGCCTTATTTGGTTTTGGGTGGGAGGCTCTCTTTCATTGTGTCTTAAAATGTTCACTTTCTGCAAGAATTCTAATAATTGTGTTTTAAAATATCACTTGTGTTTGTTATAGATATTATTGTTGAATTTAGAATCCTCTTCGAAGTCTTATTCAACTCTGGTCATTCACTAATACACTGTGGCAAGTGTGGGAGGAAAAAAAAATCACATGTCCAGTATCGGCAATAATGACAAATTGGTTCAGCTTCTTTAACAATAGAGATATGATATTTTAAGTTCTTACCAGGTAGTAGAGAAAATTATTTTCAAGGTTTCTTTTGTGTCCAATAAGTATAACGCTTTGTTTTTCCCAGCAATGGTTCGTCAATTAGCTGAGCACTATAAGCTGCCTTTAAGAATGTCCTACAGTGGCCTGAGAGGTTTCCATATCCAGATGAATTCTAACACAGGTGGTCGGTCTGCAGCCCAGGATAATCTGCCTCCAGTTTTCATCAAGGTGGCAAAATTCAAAAGCACTCTTAGTTTTACAACTATGGATTTGGTGAGTGCAAAGTAGAGGGTCCTTATATCTATTATCTGAGTGATTATATTCAACATGTAGCAGGCATTTCCTGCTTTTTTTTAAACTTTCCAATTTAAAAGAATTATTTTTGAGATTGATCTGAACAAAATATAGAATGAAACAATTGCTTTTTGCCTGAGTTTTACCAAGGAAATGGCTAACTCAAGTAATCTCTACTGAATTCAATCAAATCTTTATATTCAAATTTTAAGTTGGCATTTCAGATTACTTTCTTTTTTTAAAGGAACTGGCATAAAATTTAAAATCATATTTTCAGATTGTAAGAAAATGTGATACATGATTTGAAATCTTGCAAATGCAAATCAAAGCAATATTTTTATGTAAATGCAATTATAGATTGGGATCTGGTCTTTTGAACTTTCAGATACGAGTAAACGGTATGTGCTAAGATTCAGGGTGTCCAGGTAAGTCGGAAAAAAGTCGGATTTTTAATTCTTGGTCGGAAAAAAAAAATTGCCCGACGGGAGTTGGTTAGGTTCGTTGGCGGCAT
>BLXT01004974.1:120133-133537 GCA_019648995.1 Plakobranchus ocellatus
TGTTTACAATGCATGTTATGTCTTATCTCTGAAACGATGTACACATACTTTATATAAAACGGTTNAATTCTTTTCTTTTAAACTTTCATTGTCACCGAATGAGGTGTTTTTGTTAGCATCAAAAGAAGTATGTTTTGTTCTTAGAATTATATGAAGCTTTGGAATTTTTAAATCTAAGGGATGTTGATAGCGTATTGGTTAGTAAACGTGCCTAAAAGTTGTAGGAATCCTTTTTTTTTTTTTTACAGATTTGAGTGCTTTCGATTTTCAACCCAATGCACCTCGTTAACATAAGCCCTATTATTATATGATTAAAAATAAATATGATATTTTAACTAAAACATGTCTGATAATTATGCATTTAAACATGATGTGTTTGATATCATTGGTGCTCTAAACAAAACATAAAACAAGTATTTCCAGCTGTTTCCTTCTGGAACAGTTTCATTCTTTTGCGATGCTCTTCAAATTGAAGAGTAAAAAAAAAAATCAGTCTTATTTCAGTATACCATACCTTGGTAATTTCTTCATTAAATTTGTTTCTCTTGATTTTGGAGGCAGGCAAGTACAAGGGTATTCATTTTTTTTTTACACATTTATATTGATATTAGATTACATTAGTTTTACTAGCATTAGTTTGAAATGACTAAATCTGCAACTTTTATGTGGCAAACATAACAAAGATTTCTTGAGATTTTACTACTATTACATATCAATTGTATAAATGTCTATCACTTACTTTCATTTTGTTACTCTGATTTTAGATCTGTTTACATTTTAGTGCAGTAGTTACTGTCTAAACGCACAGTGCTGGGAAGGCTCCTGAGCATTTGTTCAGATGTACCATGAGCTTTGGAGGTTACCAGATAAATAGAGAAGATTACTTCCATTAGGTTAGTATGGTTGTCGACATCTAAATGCACAGTGCTTGGGAAGGCCCTTCAGCATCACGTTTTATATTAGATGCATTATGCATTTAGGAAGATACAACGTAAACTTAGAGCAATCACTTACCATAGGTTAGCACATGTATTGAGTTTGAAACCTCATCTCGGGGCAGTATATGTACCACCGGCAGACAGCCAGGCATGTAAAAGCAGAAAAGTGGTGAGTAAAGGAGGGCCAGGATTCAGGATGATGGATATGTGGGATTTTGATGTTTAGTTAGCTTATGGACTGCTGTCACTGTCCCAGGTGGCATCTCATGGAGGCAGTTAGAATGGTTCTCAAATTATGGGTGGCTTCAACCTTTTTACTCATGGGATTTGTCAGCATTAACTAAAGGCTTGCATTCAGCCAAAGTCAGGGTGTGTTTAGGAGTAAAAATCTTTCAGACCATACATCATATGCTTAAACGTCATGCGATTAGACAGTGACTACTGTAATGATGAAGTATCGAAGAAAAACACACACACAAAAAAATCAAATCTTTTACACTGACACATTCCCATCTTTGTGGCATCTGGGGATTTTCAGTCATAACTCTCTGTCTTTTACATTAATATCTATTCAGTCTGAAAACTAAATACACATGTATCAACTGTTTAGGTTAATAGGATTACAAAATTGAGTATTTTTATCCCTGTTGTAGACAAATTGTATTAGCAAACATTAAATCATTCAGCAATAAAGCCTATCGTGAAAATATCTTTATTAGTAAAAAAACCGAAGGCAATTTTATAGGACATGCTATAAATCATGTTTAATGAAAAGCTGAAAAAAAACTGCATTTTTCTTTTCTACAATCAGCTGTAGTGCATCAATTTTAACAAAGCTGATGAAATAATTTACCCTCAGAATTGTAATTATTTAGAAGCAATTGCATTCATGAACCCTCTTTAAAATTTTTATGTGACTGAAAATTCCCTTGTGTCTCAAACATTGCAGATCCTTGATTTTAATTGAAACTTATGTTGTTACAATGATTTTGTTTTTTCTTTCAAGTAATAATGTCTTCTTTGATAATCAAATTATGAATGCATTTTTTCCCCCGCATATAACGTTATTCAACAATTGTGTATTACATTACAAGGTGGAGGGGTATTGATATTGTTTCTATGTGTGAATTTTTTCTTTCTTATTTTTCTTTTTTTGAATTTTTTAAATAGCAAGAATTTTGTCAAGCTGAAGCTTTAAGCAGGCTGTAGTTGGTGAAAATCCTGCTGCGTGCATTGAAAAAGGATGTTTTATAATTAGCAAGTAATGAATTGTTTTGTGGTGCGCTCGAGAGCAATAACTTTTCATTTCATTTGTAATAATGTAATATATTGTGATCAGGAATCCCTTTTGTACAAAAGGAGAGAAAATCTTCAGTAAATGTGAGGAGCTGCATTCATGCTTTAGGAAAAAGCCATTTTCTCTAGTCATAAACTGTATATTCCTGTAAAGTAACATAACATATACATAATTTTGGGACCCATTTAATTATAGCCGTGGTAGCAGGGATGTGAAGGTAATTAGTAATGATCTTGACAAAGGTACAACTTATGATTAGTGATAAATTATGGCATTAAAGGGAGGACATGGATGGCACAGTGATGAGTGCAGAAATCTCTCTCCAGATGACTAAAATCATGTACAGATAGCAAGATCTTAGACAGAAACAAACAAATAAGACATTAACAATATTTATCAAAAAATGATTTCCAAGCCTTAAGTTTGCTTCTGCTTGTCAGCCAAGTCACTTACTTTCTGTTCACCCCTGGGATTTCCATGTTTTGTCCTTGATCCCAGGCTTCTTGTTGCAAGACAGAAAATTGTTAAACTACACTTAAAAAAAAAAAAATTACAAAGAAGATTTGTTTAACAGAATTTGACTTTGATAGATTAAAAACTGACATATGTGGTTTCAACAAACTGTTTTCCTAACTTATTCCTTTGATCTTGCCAAATTTGATATTGGAAATATGTGATGCATCAACTATTTACTCTATGGTGTGCAGTATGGCTACATCTTTTGAGTAGCAATGCCACAAAATGAGCAGAGCTGTAAATCTATATCATTGAATTCAGGTAAAAAACCCTAAGGTAAAGAAACAAGCCATCACTTCCTTAAAGTACAGAATATCTCTCAGTATGTTATAAAAATTTATTTTTGAAAATTAAGAAAGGTGATAAGTTTTCATTCCCCTAGTTCAGGGGGTGTCACTTGGGAGTCAGTTGTGCAGGACTTTGGCATTCGTTCATCTTAAAACTTAAAGACTGGACTTTATTTTCCTCATAAGTGTGATTACACAATGCAATGAGGATATTTTATGATACAAGATCCTTTAGTGTAAAAGCGAACAAATGATCATGGTTAGCTTTTTAAAGTGCCTTAGTACATGTATTCTAATCAGGGTTTGATTACATTGACATAAATGTATATACTTAGTGGAAGATGTCTTTTTCTCTTTTTTTTTTTTGCTGTGTCACCGCCCCTTATGAATTTTTAAAAAAATTAGATAAAATCAAAGTTTAGCTAAAAGTACTAAAAGTCTTTAAAATAAGATACACAGACTGATAAAGATTAATACCCTAATCCAAAACTATGACCTTATGAATGTTGATTCTCTTATTTTAATTTTACTTCATTTTGAATGAGGAGATTGAAGAAAACTATTCATGTGTATGCCTGAAACTCAATATGTCATAGTTTTGAATGAAAGCCTAATTTTATCTGGCTGCAACTAAAAAAAAATGTAAATATTATATTCATTCCTATGTTAATTGTTATGAATGATCAACTTTTTCTCAAGTCAAATTCTGTTGGCCACATCTAGAAGCAATTGATCTAAAACAACTTCCTGATATTGTTGGTCGCAGTTTCCACACATCCGACATACATGTACTATGAGTTTTGGAAAATATTCAGGAGAGGAGACAAACTGTTTATGCAGTGAATTGGCAATATGGACTATATATTGCTGCAACATATGAGGCCAGATTGTAGTGGGATTCATTTGTCCAGTTGGATGTCAATCTCTGTCAGTGTTCTCTCATGGTACTGGTAGAAGCTGTTTTGGCTGCCTTACAGAGCAGGTGCAGCAAAAAGTTTCGCATCAATCGTGCAGTATTTGTCAAGCTGGTTCGAAAATGGCCTAGTTCATGTTTTACAAAGAAGTACTTAGGCCATTTTCGAACCAGCTTGAGGATTTGTTACTTTTACTTCTATTTTGAAAACATTTCTCTTCTTAGGGCTGCAGTTCTAAAAATATAGATCTATATTTTTATCAATGAGTTTCGAGTTCACTTTCTAGTTATAACAAATATCATTACTACATAGTGCATACACAGGATATTCTTCGTTGGACTGATGCAAAACGAAAAATTTTTTTTGTCTCCCCTGACCATTTTCCAAAACCATACATGAAAATTTACAATCTTTGTAATGAAGATTTTTATTTTACATGCTCTTGATTTTAATAATGAATTTATAAAATAAAATGTGATGCAAAGAATTGCTGATGGTATGTCAACTTTGTGAAACATTGTTTGCTGTTGTCTTTCAATACACATTGTACAAACTCCGAGTCATTTTTATATCATATACCTCTTTTCAATTTAAGTATTGTGCATAAATAAATGATATCAAAGTACTAAGTTTTCCTCTTGACTTCTTTGTTTAGTTTTATCAGTATCACTAACAGTGTATATATATATATATATATATATATATATATATATATATATATATAAATTCTTTTTTGAAGGAAGTATTAATTTGCATCATATAAACCAATATGCATTGCTTTTTTTTTTTCAATTCGCATCGTAAAAGCACTGAACAAACTTTGCCTTCTAAGTGACGACAGCAAATTAATGTTGATACTGGCTATTCACACAGGGTGTGTCCAACGTCCAGACTAGATCTAGATATGAATTTCAATTATTTTTAGATCTATCTAGTGTAGATCTAATTCTAGATTGAGATACATGCAATGTACTAGGTCTAGAATCTAGATCTAGATTAGTTATAAATACAGATTTTAAGACCTTGCATCTATTTTTTGTTTGCAAGGTACTAAACATTCGACTTTTCTGTCTGCACAATAAAGGTCTCCTCCCCAATCTTTTTCTTTGCTTTGTCAGTCTCACAGAACCAAAGTGGCTACACATGAAATGTTGCCTCGTGAAGAGGAAACAATGTGGGATTTTTATTTTTCTTCTTTTATGTGTTGTCTCCGCTTTCTCTGAAGATTTTAGACCGAAGGCATTATACAATAATTCTCTGATCTCTTTCAAGGCTTTAGAAAAATCTTCATAGCTTTTAAACGTGATTCCCACTTCTTTCACTTGTTGCTTGGCGGTTGTTTTGTTCTTTTTCATTGGAAATGAAAGTGCTTGAGTCACACAGAGTAAGACCAATTTTTTTACCATATATTTTGCTTAAAAAAAAAAAAAGTAAAATGCATCGTTTTTTAGGATGCCAATTGACACTTCGTTTTTTTATTATTTGTTTCACTTTTTCTTGAGCATTAATTCTTCTAAAAATAGTTCTAGGTTCTAGTAAAAAAAAAAGCCCAATGAAAATCAGAATCATTCATAGACTTAACACTGATGATATTACATCGCTTTTCATTTGACTATGGCAGATATAAATTATAATTATTAAAAGGGTGTGTTCAAAAAGTTATGGCATTTTCCAAGGTCTGTTTTTTTTTTTTTAATTTTTTTTTATTTTCAACATCATATTCATAGAAAGGAAAATTCTAATTTCTATGTGAAAACTTCAGTATTCCTCAAAAATTCATTCTCCCATCAGCTGTCTCGCTCTCTTAATCAACAGTTATGTTGTCATTCTAACCAGTAGTCATTACTTTACACAGTTAGACCCACTATTTTCAAGCAGTGTGCATGCATTTATTACCTTACAATGCAGCAAGAAACAAGCGGTGTCCCAACTGTGTAAACCTTACTTTAATACATACACACATGTACTCTACATGTGTGTGAATGATTTATCTAACAAAATTGTTAAATTACAATTCTAGACCATGTTTTCTTTAGAAGGTGAAGCACACTATTAAATACAACAGGGACAATACTTCTGACGTAAATTAATATAGAGGAGTGCATATATATGCACAGCAGTCTTTTAAAAAATTATCAAATATCATTACTCCATGGAGTTATTTGAAATGGCCCGTTTGAATGTATCTCTAAAAAAAAAAAATGTAAGTCCAAATAACTCAATGGATCCATGCCTTGAATATGGGAAGACCAAACATATAATATAGGTAGAAGTCTGTCTCATGCTGCTGTCATTTCTGTGTGGAATTTATAGGTTTCGAGACTTTTGTTCCTAAGAACAGCTCTGCCATGAACTAATGTTATCAAAGCTTCTGTGTCTGTTTGCCATGAAGAAAAGACTTTTGAAACCTGAAAGAATTTTAAACCATAATGGCGAAGGTTGAAAGTCGACAAGTATGAACACACCTATTGAGACCCATGGCTGTGGATGAATACCACACAGCGCTGTGTCAGAATGAAATGTATACGGCCCTTATCACAGCGAGATGCCGTGGTCAATGTGTGTGTAAGTGCTAATAGAATATAGGAATACAGTGGTTATTTCAATGCAAGGCACTGTGTCGTCCACAATACACACATGGCATTTGGTTGATAGATATGAAAGAGGCCCAAGTTATGAATAAAAACAAGGAGCTACACACACACACACTCTCTTCTTCCCTCTGTAAGCCTTGCCTATGATGATTCTATATACACATGGTTCATACAAATGTTGGGTAAATTCTATATATATATATATATGTGAGACTTGGCGTGTGTAAATATAAACTCTGAGAAAATGTACAACTCCCTCCAGAGGGCGCCATCTTTTTTTTTCATGTAATGCCTTTGTGCAATTCTGCTATAAGCCCATATATTTACCGTAGAATATAGAGGATTAAAAACTAAAAAAAAGTGGTATAATGGTAAAAGTCCTGCCATATCTGAAAACACTGCAGTTCAGCTTTACCATATGAACATTATTAAACTTCTATCTGTAAATTTACTTTTTTTTGTTGTTTGTTTGTAAACTTTGTAGTGGTGAAAATGGATGGAGCTGAATGTACCTACATACTTTTGTTTGAAAACTCAGATTGAGAGAGTACCAGAATAAAGATTTTCATTTCACTTCTTTTCTCCAAACAACCTCAATGGAAAGAAAAGTTCCTGCAAAATGTCCTTTACTAAAGATTGTTGTCCCACTCGTTAAAATCTTTGTCAGAAGACATGATATATGCTGAGCTCTGCTGAAGAGTGACATTACAGTTAAAATTTGTCCCCGCCAAAATTTGACTACCCCTTCCCCCCCCCAAATGAAAAAGAAAAAGAGGAAAATTTTGGCAAAAAGTAAGAATAAAAAGGCATGAAAACGTATGGAAAAAAGCTAGAATGAGGCATGGGTAATAAGTTTGTCAACATTTATTTTCCAACAATAAAATAATATGGAAATAACATAAGGGTAACAAGGGGAATAAAATTGTTATATCGATACTACCACACACACACACAAATAAAACAAAAACCAACACCAAAAAAAAATGCTTGAGGGTTTCTCTGTGTCAGGCTTCTTTTCCTCCTGGAAATACACAACACCAGGTTGTGTAAAATGTGATAACTCTCTGCATTAGCCAAGTTCAGGCAGACATAAATTATTTACTTCTTTTGCTCACTTTACCCACTCTGGAGTGTGTCATTACAGAGAATGTTTTTTATTATATGTACATGAATGTATTTGTATGAGAATCAGAACTTCTTAAAGGCATTAGGGGAAAAGGAATAAATATCTATCAGTTTTTTAACAACTTGTCTTGTTATCAGCTTTTATTTTGCTTAGCATTAAAGTCATTGATACTTATAAGTTGCGTTTGCGTGTACAAAATAATAAACAAAAAGTGTGCTAGTTGCTTTTTTTTTTTTTCTTTCTTTTGGGGGAAGGGGGGAATAGTTTGAATTTTTATTGAATTCTTAAACTATATTTGTTTTAGTTGGCTTTGTGATCCTTTTTTAGGGAGCTGCATATGTTACTAATTTTCTGCACTGTGTGGTCAAACACAGATGCTAGTTTACTCTTCTTTTTCGAATGCGGGTTCTTTTCTATCTATAGGGCACCAAATTGCTGCTCAGATTGGTGTGGTAGGCTTACATTTTTTTATTGCCAAAACTGTTTTGTCATCGATACTATGGTAAAAAAAAAAAGGCCCTAAATGTTTTGGCTTTTTTCAATACTATTTTTTTTTTCTTGGCAGACGAGGTCTTTTTTTTATTCCCCCCCAAAAAAAAATTAGTGAGAAGCAGAGTTTATTGTAGAAGGTATCACTAACTTTATTGCCCAACAATTGCAGGCATTCATTTGAAACATAAGCAATTAATTATTTGAATCAAATGAATTAACATGAATTTATCACTCTCGCATATAAATATAAAAATATGAATTGTGAATGCATTGTTAAATTCTCAATCACATGCAACAGAACAAGATATTCGTAGTTTAAGACTCAGAAAATTAATTGTGCATAGCAACACATTTAATTACTTTGTGAAAATAATTGGTGCTGACAATGAAAATTTATGCTTAAGGTGTAAAAGTATGTTTCCAGCCACGCAAAGGTTTTCTCTTCATATTCTTGTATAAATCTACATCAACAATGTTAATTAAATTCCCTTTAAAAAAAGTTTTGTAATTAACAAGGCTTTGGGTGTGGCAAAAGAGCTATGAAGATGGTTTGGCTTTGCATAGAACCATTTCACTAATACATATACCTTTATGCACCAAATACGCTTAAAATATTTGTTAATAATAAATATCCCAACTTGTTATCAATAAATGATAAACTGCTAGCCTCTGACAAAAAATAATCTTCCAACAACAAAGCACTTAGTGCTGACTAGAGACACAATAACTATCCTATAGTTCAATAACATGGCACAACTAAAAATATTTCATGGAACAATCAATACTATCATTTACAAGCAATAAGTAATATGAGTTAAATTGACCAAGCTCATCCGTTTAAAGCATCTCATACAACAATATGAGAAGAAATCTTTCCTTGTGTACAAATGGCTTTAATCCACAGTTAGTTTTAAGATTACCAGTACTCAAAATGTGTCACAAGTTATTGACTACATTGTTTAAATGTAAGCTACTGACTAAATCTTTGTAAAAGTGAGCACTTCAATTTTGTTTCTTTAGCAACTTTCACTTTGTGATATTTATTGCTCACTGCCATAAAAGAGCATTTTCCCTCAGCTCAAAGCAATATCTATATATGTAAGGGTAAGAAGCTATCGACACAAATCACATAAGTTACAGTTGCATATTTCCTTATTTGAAGTCTTTTTGAAAATTATAGATTAATTAGCTTTACAGTAGAAAAATTCAGAGTGGTTTCATAATCATCTACTGGGATATTGAACAACTGAATTGTTTAGAAATATAAAAGACAGAAATAAAAAGTGATTTTGAATGTTAAAAAAAAGAGCCCATTATTTCTGAGATCCCACTCATTAGTCAGATCAGAATAAATGATATACAGACATTAAAATCACTGAATCGAAATCAACATTTGTTTTTTTACAATTTTAACTTTTTTTCAAACTATTCTAAAAAAAATTCTTTTCATAAAAAAATTCATTTGTGATATTCAACTCATCAAGAAAGGGCTAACCTCATTGAGTTTGTCAAGCCAGCGTTTTTCTACCATGTTAATCTCCTTTTATAATGAGATTATTAAGAGGACTTTATCCTTGATATTTTGATAAACTAAAATCAAAATAAGTGATTACAAAGACACAAAAATACGCATGAAAAATAAAAGCTAGTACAATTGAGAGGCTACTAGAGCAATCTGCCACAAGTGGAATTTAGACATTTTGAAATATGAGCATATTGTATTTAAGCTTACAGTTTGCACTTTTAAAGTGTAAAAAAAGTATGTCTCTAAAAAATTCTATCAAATACAAGCGAGTTTGAAAATTGTACTTTTATTAACTTTTAGTGTCAATAAGTAAAACAGAGATGGGCACAACTATCCCCCATAAATCCGGAGAAGACCCATCTCAGCCTATTTGAGTGATGAAAGGATGTACTATTTTACTGGTGCCTGAATTTCTATGGTAGGTAAAAAAATCCGGAAGTCCAGAAAAATCCAGAGAATGCCCATCTCTGATAAAAGCAAAGTAGAAACCATGCTTATTCCAAGCATTCAAGGAGTAGGGTCCTGATTGTTTTTGACAATGGTCTTCTGAAGTAGTTTGCCATTGCTTTCCTCCCCACCTTTACTTTCGCTGGGTCTTAAGGGACCTAGCTACCCTTTTAGTGCTGGGTGGACATAGAGGAGCAATAAAAAATTGCATTGGCCCTGACTTGGACCTGTCACTTGGTGGCCAACTGCCCTAGCAGATAACCCACTGCTCTTACCCTTGTGTCAATTAAATCTTTCAAAAGGCTCAAAAGAAAAATGTCACCACAATGGCTTATCATGATTATCTTTGGTTGCCTCACATTTCTGTAAGCTCTCTTAGCATGTTTCATTCTTTTTTTTTTTTTTTTCTTTCGACTCTTTTTTGGGGGGAGGGGAGGTTAAGGTAATCCATGTTAGGGTTCATTTTTTTTGGAGGCTTTGTTCCCACAAAATGAGTCGCAGACATTAATGTCTTTATATAAAATATAAAGATCCTAACCAAGAAAGGGAAAAACAATATCTCATTTCTCTAACTACAAAACTGTCTTTAGGCAAGGAACAGGTTAACCTTACGTAAAACAATAGCGATTTTAACTTTTTCAGTTTAGGTTTTGGATTTAGATTTAACCAGGTGGATCCTCAGCTTGACTCGAAACAAACAGGAAACTTGGCCGATAAATTTGAAATGATTATAAGACAAATCATAGGTCCTGATTGAAAATTCCACATCTAAAAAAAGAGCTTTTGGCTTTTGCAAACATCTAATTTAAATTAAAGCTAATGAAATGCTAAAGTGAGAATTTTAAAATAATAATAACTATTACTGGAACAACAAAATATCTGTGAAGATTGCTTCAAAAATGACACAAACTCCAACAAAATAAAGGAACCAAGTCTTGCCCTTGGGAAGATCTCCACGCCGTGTAAAGACAATCTGTGGATAACAATATTCACAAACATTAATAAGATAAGTCTTCTAATTGAAAGAGTATTAAAAAAAGCTAATGCAGATTTCCTTTTGGTCACACCAGTCAAAATTGTTGATAATAAAGGAAATGTTGATTCAATAAAGGTTAAGTAGACTGATATCACTTGAAGGAAATCTTTTCCTTGCAATCTTTGCCTAAATACTCTGAAAATATCTCTATAGACAAAAAATTCCCATTTGGAAATAGGTCTAATAAGTCAAAAATACCGATCCTTTTACAACTGTTTAAAGCCTGGCAGTCCACTCTGACCGGGCCTAGGCCTAGTCTACCAAACACGATGGGACTTCACAAAAAAAAAAAAAAATGCACTTGGGGCCATTTGATGGATTCCTTTCAAACTTTGAGATGTTTTAGAAAAATGGATGGGCTTTCTTATGATATAACTTTAGTCATGTTTTTTAAAAAAAAATTCTAATCCTAACCGTAAAAGGCACTTGAGCTCTAAGAGAGGGGGGTCACCCTCTCAGGCTCCTGGCCGCTGTTCATCATGTTACGGGGGTTGATTTAAAAAAAAAAAAGTAATAAGCCACAAATTGAAATGAAACAATAACCTTCATGTGCAGTAAGAATAACAAAAATGCTTCCAGGAACTGAAAGTCGCAATTTTTCAATGGAAATCTACGCATCAGCGCCGCTGACAGCGGGGTTTGGGTACTTAGTTATATAACTCTGGAGAATGTAACTAAGTGTGAATTGAACAGTGAAAGGCTAGCATTATGCACACACATATCAGTTAGTATGTTTACCGGTAAAAAATCGTAGATTAGAAGGAAGAAAAGCGTTCTTTAACTCACTGGCTACTTTACCCGCAATGTTTGAGGGAAAATTTTATGGACGGCAAAATATCAATCCCTCAACTCCTGCAGGTTCCAATTTCTGAATTTTTTCCCCATGTAAATATCGCAACAGTTGCGGTATAAGTTACGTTGTCTGTTAGCTTAGCCATTTAGCTTTTGAATGATAAATATGCAAAGTTAGTTTTGGATGATTAGTACGAGCAGGAGAGCAACTTTACGACATCTCTAGCAGCTACCAGTTTTTGACTGATTTCTAGATGGAGTCTCAAAGATTTAGACTATGATAAAACTTAAGATATTGATAGCATCGTGGGAAATGCATAAGATCAACATTATGAGCCTCCAAAGCATAAAAAGGCCAAGTCTAGTCTCCCCAAAGATAGAGGGAAAGGAAAAGGTAAGTGCAAATCGAGCCTCACCATGGATAAGTCTAAATCTAAATCCCAGCCTCAAGTTGGAGCTAGATCTAAATCAATATCATCTACATCTAAAAAATCAACCAAATGATATAGATTAAAAAATTTTTTTTGTAATGTAATCTTTATTATCTTGAAAAAGTATGGTACAAATTTCATGGGTGTAACTAACAAATGCATAGTGATTTTTTGAAAATAACCCCAAAATGTCTGGCACACAGGGAATTATTAGGAAAAAAAAGTCTGGTAGTCAGCGAGTTGATGAGTGGTGCCGAACAGTAAAATTCGACTTATGCGGTGGCCTTTTACAAAAAGTCTTTAAAGGGGACAGTTCCTAGTAATAAGATCGACTTGAATGAAAATCGACTTGCGCAGTGTCAACTGTATTCTTCTGCTTTAAGTGCCTTGTCTGAAAAAGACACTGGTGATCATATATCTCCACTCAAAACCTCATAAAGTTGTTGTTGCTACTATGACTTAAGAGTCAATAAAAGTTATTCTCTGTCTAACTTTACTGCATTTGCCTTCAATCTTTCCAGTGATTGCTAAGTGTTCTTAACCTTGTGTCGGCAAATATGACCTAAAAGCTGTATTTGTCCCTATCTTATGGTTTTAATTAATGGTTGCTCAAGATTAGCCTCTTGCAGTACCAATTCTTTGGGCTTTTTTTCTGACCCATCATTCTTCTGATAAACATCTGCAGTGCTGCTAGTTTTCTCTCTGTTTCCTTGTTTATTGTCAAACACTCACTACCAAACAAAAGTGACAATCATACATATGTTATCATTACCCTTATTTTAGTTTTCGTACTTATATTTCTGTTTTCCAGTATTGGTTTCATGTTTTGGAATATATCTTTGGCCATGGCTATTTTTTACTTATTTCACTTGTGCATCTACTATCTCATATTATGAGGTTACCAAGATATTTGAATTTTGTTACACGTTTGATTTTTTAGCCTGAGATTGCATTTGGGGTAAGAGGATTTCTTTGAGATGACCATACATTCCGTTTTCTTTACATTTAA
>BLXT01004974.1:286547-296819 GCA_019648995.1 Plakobranchus ocellatus
ACCTGCTGTTTAAGCCATCTTTCACGATGACGTGCTTGCCTTTCAATCATTTAAAACATCGCATCGGATTTTAAGGTAACGCCTTTAAAGTGTATGGATTGAATAACATATACATGTACATTATCTTGATGCAAGTAATATGCTTTCCACCTCCGCTTTTTTCCTTTTCTCTCTTTCTCTTTCTCTCTTTCTATCTCCCCTCGATATCTCACTTTCTCTCTTCGTCCTTTATGAAGCTGATGATATTCTCTCTATATATATTTCTCGGTCTGTCTGTGTCTTTTCGTCTCCTTCTCTCTCTCTCTCTCTCTCTCTCTCTCTCTCTCTCTTTCTCCCTCCCTCTCTCTCTCTCTCTCTCTCTCTTTCTCTCCCCTTCCCACTTCCTGTGGCCTCATTGAGTCACCTAGTGTTTTAGTGATGTTAAACACGCTTGGAACCCTCTAGGTTCAAACACCGCAGTCTCATCATGCCCGAGTTATCCAACATCACACTTTTTATCTTTTTGAATTCCTCTCCGATACACATCAGAACCATGTGAACGTATTAAAATTCAAGAAGCTCTTTCGAAAATTGCACTAATCTGCTTTTTCAGCCCGTTGCCGTGCGATGAGAAATTGTCACGCGACAAAACAATTCATTCTTTTTAAACCAATCCCATATTCATTGGCCTAAACATGCATTGAAATGCTGCTCACCTTTCACACAAACTATTACGGTAACATCTATGGCAATATTAATCTAAGGTAAAGTGACGGTGACCTTTTGCATGTTCACTACTTATGTGAAATCAGACCATCTATTTCTCAGTTCACATTAACCACAAGAAGAACTAGAAAAACAGAAAACCTCAAAAATGGGCTATAAAATAGACTAGAATGTAAGGTAACATGCGCCTAACAATAATTTAACAGAGCTAAACCAATGTCAATAATAACAAAGGCATGTGCACGGCAACAATCACCTTACTCACCTATCACATTGCTAGCACCAGATTTCTATGCTCAGTTGTGTTTTTCCATGTTATAGCAAGTAGCTGCAGCTATAAGCCATTAGTAACTATTAACGTATTAAAGAAACCGCTACTTCAGAAGTTCTGTGTGTTTGAACATGAAAGATGCATGTGTTGGTCTACATTTGTTTTACTGCATCTACTTTGCACATTTGATCTCCGTGTGAGCAATCAGCTATTGAAAGTAAGATTCCTCTAGTTACCACCTACACAATCAACTTTATCATCTACACAATCAACTACAATCAACGTTATCATCTATACAATCAACTACAATCAACTTTATCATCTATACAATCAATTACAATCAACTCTATCATCTATACAACCAATTACAATCAACTTTATCATCTATACAATCAATTACAATCAACTCTATCATCTATACAATCAACTACAATCAACTTTATCATCTATACAATCAACTTTCTTCATCAGTACCCAGGGATTCCGTTTTTGGTTTGTTTCTAGCTCTGCTCACGTCTGCATTACTCACGCTTTTCCCGCGTGGCTGCTGAAGACATTACCGGCCAGTAAAAGGGCTGTAAAGATTTCTTCATCAGCTCTTGCTAGTCATGAAATAATTAAGTAAAATCAACCTCTTACTGATCATAGGGTCTCTTTATAGCTCAAGCACAAATGTATTGTTAAATTCATTACTAAAGGCATCATCTTTTTTGAATACACAAAACCAGACATGAAGGTTTTCATGTCAAAATAAATATACATGTTTGTTTAAATATGGGCAAAGTCTCTCAAGCGGTGTTGCCATGTTCTCTATTGCATCCCCATTTATTCCACCATCGTATCAGAGAAAAATTCCTTTTCAGTTAAACAATAAATTTTCTTTCTCTTGCCAAAACTGGTGATGATCGAGACGATCGTATTCTAAATGAGTTTGAAATATTGAACAGAAATCTAATATGCAATTTCTGTATAGTCAACTTCAGGCAGTTTCGGTACATGACGTACGTAAAAATAAAGTTCATTCTTCCATTTTAGATCAGACTATCAGGCATGCAAAGAAAAAAAAAACACCCGCATTTCATACTAGACTTTTATAAGTTGTAGAAAATTTAATGAAAAACTGGTTTTTCAAATTGCCGTGGCGTTTTTTTCAGAAGAGATGTCTCTGGCGGAAAAAAAATCTACTGGGGTATTTTTTTTTAGCGGCAAGGAAACATGTACCAATCACGCGTTTAGAACACACGTATCTTTGGTACCTCTGAATATGTATCAGGCTGTAGTGAGCTCAACCCTGAGAAATTATGCTCCACACGAACTGGTCACAGCTTAAAAGCTTTTTTCGGCAAGTCGAGACCTCCGTGATCCCATCTATATCAATCCGGGCGAAATTTCCATTGGAGTGAAAGAAAAAGGGGAAATGATTTACATGTATGGTTCGGAGTGAGCAAGAGATTCGACGATGAGGGCAGTGTGAGAGGTCACGCCCATAGAGTCACCATCATGACCCGTAGGGTTCTTCTTCACTGGATTTTTAACAGAAAAAATGGACTCAAATTGCCTGGTGTGAGATAGATACATTGAAATTAAAGCATGGATTCTCTCGTTTACGACTTTATGTATATCGGGTATGTCAAAAGACCAGACAATAAAACTCTTTCAACTACTGACAGAAAAAAAAGAAAAAGCATGCTTTCTTAAAGGGTATAAACTTGAAATAGTTTCACCATACAATGATGTTTGACAAGGAATCACTTGATTATTGGCCTATGAGTTCCAAGGTAATAAATAAACTTTATACCGGTCATCAACAGCTATTATACTTGAAGCTTTCATTTTGTCGTTGTTTTGCTTGTTATGTAATCTCATAATTATAATCAGTCCGCCTTTTTCTCATAGGCATAAACATCGAGATTCAAAGAAATAAAGAAAAGTAAATAAATATAAAGGAGGATATGGAATCAGAAAGTAGATGGATTGGTAGGCACATAGGTCGATTGATAGGAAAAAAAATACATAGACATACTGAGATATAGAAAAAGGTAGAGCGTGAGAGAGAAGAAGAATAGAATGAGTAACAATGACTTTAATGGAGAGAAATGGAATTATTGGGGACGAAAATAGCAGAAAAAACAAAAAGATTGTAAAACACAATATGGATTTTAATGCTAAAGAGAGAGAAAGAAAGGAAAGAGAGAGAGAGAGAGAGAGAGAGAGAGAGAGAGAGAGAGAGAGAGAGAGATGTAGAGAAAGTTATTGGAGAAACAGGAGACATAAATGAGAATAAAGAGAGAAAAGATAGATTATCAAAGAGAATGCAAGAGAAAAAAGGAGAGGGGAGATAGTGAAAGAAGAAGATGGGGAAAGAGAGGTATGGAGAAAATTGATAGAGAGAAATGACAAGAAAGAGAAAGACAGAGAGAGAAAGAAAGACAGAAGTAGAGAATCAGAGAAAGAATGCAAAAAAGAGCTTCATTAACAGAGCTATTTACCTATAAAAGAGAAAATGGGAACATGCAGATCAAGACATACATAAAACCTATGATTATGTTTTTCATTCTTATATATTAATCAAAGTCTCAAAAAAAAATCGTTTTTAGTGTTATTATCTTTGCTTCCACCTTAACCATTTACAATAACTAACGGCATATCAACACCAATCATCATCAATTTTCACCATTCACTTGGATGACATTATTATCCACTGCCTTCGCAGCTTTATCGACATATTTATCAATCAGAAAAAAAGAGACACTCGTTTTTTAAAAATATATCTCAAGCATCGAAATGCCTCAGACGAAAGGTCTAGTGCTGGAATTTCTCAAGGGGAACACGGTAGCCTAATGGCTGGGCGAGCCAATCTTCCACGCTTGGTTAGGCAGTTGAGCGGGGAATCGCATGGTAGAAAGACCCGCCCAGACGCGGCCAGACCTAGCCAGACCCCAGGGGAAGGCTAAGGGAAAGGCCACTGTTCTGCACCATTTACAGTCTCTCTCTCTCTTTTATCTTAATTTTCGATTATCGCACGAGGCCTCGAGGAAACCTAAACAAAATCAAAACCAGAACTATTATTTTCAATATGATGGTAAGATACAGTTAAGCATTTTTTGGGGGGGTGATCAATATGGACACTTTTCTCTTTATTAATGGTTTTATCTCTATTTTCGATGTGTTATTTTTACTGTTCTGTCTCTTTCTCTCTCCTTCTCCTCCTTCTTTCTGCTCTTCCTCCTCCTCGTCCTGCTGCTCCCCTTCTTTACCTCCTCGTTCTCCTCTTTGTCCTCCTCGACATCCTTCTACTCCTCGTCGTCGCTGTCATCGTCCTCTTCTTCCTCCTCCTACTGTGCATCTTCCTCATTCTCTCCTCTGACTCCTCCTCCTCCTACTCCTTCTCCTTCTCCTCCTCTTTTACCTCCTCGAATCTTTCTCCTCGTCTTCGTCGCCGTCTTTTTCCTCCTCTTCCTCCTCCTCCTTGTCCTCTTCGCAATCCATCTCCTCGTTGTCGTTGTAGTCATCGTCTTCCTCCTCCCCATCCTCCCCCTCATTCTCCTCTTCCTCTTCCTCATTTTCCTCCTCATCCTTTTCTTCCTTCTCCACACAACCTAGGAATTGACCAAACCAAGAGATAAGAACCCCTCTAAAAGTGCCGGATCTCACTTTGCCACGACAAGGACACCTCGGTTAAACTCAAACAATCTATTCCAAAACCCTTAAATTGATTCTGAACTACAATCAAATCGATTGAAAACTATACGTCAATTGAATAAGTATTACGTCAAAGCCGAATGAAAAATGTATATATGTTGAATGATTACTTTGTGTAAAGTGAACAAGAACGGTGAGTATATCGAACGAGAACTGTACTTAAGAAGAATAACAATTGTAAGAAAATTGAATGACACTATTCTTAAATCAAATGTATCGACTGAAAATTGTATTTAAAAAGGAATAAGAACTTTATGCTATAAGCCAACTCAAAGAGACCAACACGAATAATGAATTAGGACTAAACCTAAATTTCATGGGAACTATTAATATATGCACCAAAATTAATGCTTGCAGATAACAACGATAGCCCACAATAAATTAAAAATAAAAAAAACCACTCTAATTTTCATTGACATGCAACAAATCATTTATCCCTAAAATACAATAGTACAAGACACATGCTAGAGAATGAAATAACTTCATTAAGGATGAGTCTTGCAGACAGTTGAGATGTAAACAACAATGTGGTGAATGGTAGCATGTTCACTATAAGGTGATCTCAGGCCTGTGAGACCCTCCTTAAAGGAGGGGCGGGTTCGGCTTCGAACTCTCGCAGCAAATTACAGGCAGATCTTAAGACGAGATCGCTAGCCAGTGTGCCAGTAAGCCACTCCCTCCACCCCCCCCCCTTTTCTTACTCACGTTAATCACGAATCAAGACTGTGAGTAAATTCTCAGTTTGTCTCTATCATACATTATCGAAAAAAAAACAACAACAAAAAACCGCAATTATGGGAATAAAAAAAAAACCAAACTCACAGCAACCTGAAGTTGATTTGCTTGAAGTAGCAGAGTCACTTCAGGAAAATAGAATTTCCGCCAGCGCGAAACCACAAGAGCTATTGAATATTCAAAAAAAAAAAAAAAAGGAACGAGAATTACCTCAGGATTGTCGAGGAGTTTAAAGAGAAAATTTGATCAAAGATTTAGAAAACAAATTATTTTCCTGTTAGAAAACATTACCCGATGGTTTCGAAATGGAATACATAAATAATATATATTCACGTATATGTATGTATGTATGTATATATATATATATATATATATATATATATATATATATATATATTTATATAGCTATATATGTATGTCTGTTACTTCGGAAAATGGACCAAAAACGGTAGAAGAGGGTCATTAAATTTTAATCAAGGGAGACAACTGATTTTAACTCTCATTTAACCATTTCTATAAAAGCAAGTTGAGCAGAGTAAAAATAAGTAAACGAATAAAACAAAAAGAAAGCTGGAGATAAAGAGTCAAAAGAGCAATAAAGCAGCGGAGCAAGCTTAGAGTCAGACAGTATGAATAATTGAAAGAAAAAGAAAGAGAATATTAAAAAAAAAACAGCTAAGATGGAGGGAGAGCGAGAGAGGAGAGCGAAACATTGACAGAGATATTTTTCGAACGAAGAGCTAAAGGGAGAGTAAGAGAGTGAGAGAGAAAGAATGGGAAAATAGATAGTGAAAGGGAAATAGAAAAGAACAGAGACACTGAGGAAAAAGATTTTAAGAAAAAGGAAGAAAAAGAAAGGTACAGGGATTTAAGTAATATATAAATACAGATAATTGTATTTGGAGGAAGAGGGACAAAATGTTGCCGTGGAAAAGAATTTGGCCCACATCTTTTATAAAGAACTTACGTTTAACTTACTAATGACCTACACTCACACTCCCCAGACATATAAACAGACAGACTTCTCTCAAAACTTGAACCCTGGCACACCGACAGACAGACCTATAGGCAGGACATTGATTACTTTGGTTGGTAGCCGGGTAAATTATCAGCGCCCAAGAGAAGAGGACTCAAATAACTTCGAAAAATTTCACAGCCCTGAAATTTTTCGGCTTGAAAAAAAGAAAATTCTTACTAGACAAATATCGGTAATCTAATAACAAAGTCTTGCTTACGGCTTAAGAGTCTACGAAAAAAAAAAGAAAAGAACTTTTTCTAAGAGATCAAAACGAAAAAAGAAATCGGTTCATATTATGGAAAAAAAAAATGACCTTGCACTAAAAACATTTTGAGTACACTACTCATAATACATGCTTTAAGAAAAATAAATAAATAAACAAACATAAAGTTAGGACGTGTTATCAAAAAAGGGATACGGAGGCAAGGTAAATATATTCGAGAAAAGAAAAGGTTTAACATGAAATTGATTTGTAATAAATGGTATGGGGAGAAATGTTTCTATTTCTTTTATCTGTGTGTGTGTGTGAGAGAGAAAGACACGATAAAGAGAAAGAGAGAGAGAGAGAGAGAGAGAGAGAGAGAGAGAGAGAGAGAGATTTATGGCGAGGGGAAAAGAGGGATTGAGAGAGTACGAGGGAGAAACAGACAGAGGCGAAAGAGAGAGAGAGAGATGGAGGGAGAGAAGGAAAGAGAGAGAAAGACAAAGAGAGAAAGAGAGAGTAAAACGAAAGATAAATTAATCAAGTGAGCTTATGCTAGCTAGCTAGCTAGCTAGCTAGATAAATGGACACATAGATGCATAGATAGATAGATAGACAGATAGATAGATAAATAGATAGATAGATAAATTTATTGATAGATAGGTAGATAGATAGGTAGGCTAATAAACAAATAGATCGATAAAGGGAGAGATAAAGAAGAAGAAGGAAAGAGCGAGTAAAGAGAAAGAGGGAAAGGAAAATAAAGAGAGAGAGAGAAAAAGCAATAAAATAAATAGAAAAAGAGAAAAAAAAAAACTATTGAGAACTATCATTAAATATAAAATGGAAAAAGTTGTAACAAACGCAGCAGAAAGTCTCCTTGATTAAGAAAATATGTCTCTTAAACCACTCAGCAGAGGCTTCAGTTTTCCACGCATTGGTGTGAATGATTAAAAAAAAAGAATGAAAGAAAATCACGGTATGACAATCCATCTCGACATTCCATCAGACCTGGATCTACAGGTTGACCGGAAATAGCCGGACTTACAAAAGACTTGACCATCTCAGGAGCAGGGGGCTTATTGAGCAATCTCCGGGAGTTGCAGCGGGATGGATCTAAGGATTCGGCCAATCTCCTATTCATGGCGATCAGGCAGGACAAGGATACCTGAAGTGTTTTGGCCACTCGTATAATGAGGCTAAACACAGGGCTCTTCGCTGCAATATCCTGCCCGGCGGAACAGCTGCTGGACAGAACTGGACACCTTATTGATGAGGTTAAAATGTGTCTGTCTGTGCGGGTATGTGGGTTCGTCTTGATGGCTTTTTAGTTGTTGCTTTTTTTTACTATTTAATATTATGTGTATGAGGATTGCGGAGGGACGTACTGAGAGAATTGTGTGATATGTAGATAGGTATAGAGATAGTTTGCGAGAAATACAGGAATATTAAATGATAGGAAAAGATAGATAGACGGATATGTATTTAGAAATATAGATATACTAATAGAAAAAAAAAGAAAGACTGATATGTAGATGAATATAATGCATGTAGAAAAAATATTTACGTTATGGTTTGGAAGAACGTAAAACAGATGAATGGTGAAAGAAGAGGTAAATGAAATACACCATTCACATTGTAAAGCATGTCTTTGGTGATACAGACACTAAAAAGTATTATAGGGGGATAGATAGATAGATAGACATGAGTATGGAAGGATAAATAGATAAGTAGAATGTGGGCAGAGAGAGAAAGGAAAAATACATAGATTGCTAGGTGCGTTTTTGTTTTCAGGGATCTAAGCACTATCATTGCTATGCCTATCTGCTTGCTATGTCTTTGCTACCAAATTTTATTGACTTGCACTTCTGATCCCTAGTTTTCTATTGGATATGGCTTTCCACAAGACCCGATCATCACCACTTCTAGTTGCTTAGAACGAGAATGAAACCGAGGTCCTCTTTTATCAAGGACTGTACTCGTTACCACTGAGGCACAAGAAGGCGCAAAAAAGGCATCAGCGCAATATAATGTTTGACAGTGAATGGAGATCAAGCGCCAAAAAGTCTGTGACTAACTAGATACTGACCTATGAAATTGACCAACAGACAATCAGCATTTTTTTTGTAATGCATAAAAGATCTTCTGTCTGAACACAATGTCCACAATGTCCACACGAGGAACTTATCTTGGCTGACACGTGACCAGAGGCACATTACACTCGTGTCATCCAGTCAATACTGGCATGCATAATTTAGTGGCTTTTAATGATTCCAACGTATGATAAACATTAGAGCGGTGTCTGGTGTGAAGGAGTGTATAATGCAATGGACAATTAGTTATAACAAAAACAAAACAAAACAATAGTATCCAAATACAATCTAGAAAGTGGGGGACGCTGATTGCACAATGGCTGGCGGATCGGCGTTGGGAAAATTATGCCAGGTTCTTGTATCGTGGGTTCGAATTCAAGCCTGTGATTAACGCCCTAGCCTGGCAAGGGTCTGAAAGGTCAATATCATCTTGTTGTGGTTGGGCTATATGCACAGAGATCAGTATCATTCAAGAAATGTTGAGCTACGTTTGCATGCCCTGTAACTGCAGTCAGAGGGAAATATTAAAGTGAAACAGCCTAAAAAAATCCAGGCATGTCAGTTAATTACGAAACCTTGATTTCTGTCAAATTCCAAATCTACTGGAAGACAAGGTTTAAAAAAAAGAAATAGTTATGGTCTATTAATCCTTACCAATTTTAAGACAACTTGTTTGCAAAGTAAGGTCTACTTTACTGTTAATCATGATTTTAATAACTAACTCATCGATACGTGATAGGAAAAGAATATTAAATTTGACCAAACTTTAACCCATTCCCAATGCATGCGCCTCTTGTTTTTTTACTTCATTTTAAAGGCTGTTCATTCACTGTGGACAAAAATAAATTATCGTGCCATGCGCATGAACAAGCTTATCTCTAAAAACATGTAAAAAAAAGGGTCGGTAAAAAGTGACGAGAGCACAACATACAATAAATGCGTTATCAAGAGGGAAAGGTTAAGACTACAAAAGTCTATGAAAAAAAAGTAAATGAAAAAACCCAAAAACCTCGTACATTCTTACGACAGTCTCAAATTTACAGTTACTCTCTTACAAAGAGAGAAGGGCTGGATACAATGTAATTTATCCATGCCGCCCGTCCACGGCAAGATGATTTCAGGCATTCAGGCCCACACCAGGCCATAGTGTTTGTAGCGGGCTCGAAGTAGAAACCATAGCTAAAGGGCCGAAAGGGCAGATGTAGGACAGCTTCATTAGCCTTGGTGCCACCAACATTCCCAAAGACTTGTTGACCTATTCCATAAAGGTTTCATGAAAAACAACGACAAATTCAAAAGTTTAATACTGGGAAGCACTTAAATAATTGAAGGAGCGTCTTAAAAAACTTCTAACTTTTATATTTCCATTGTGTCCTCCTCAGATTGGTTTCGTGTATTAAAATGTACACCAAAAGGTGATCACAGGCTTTTAAGTACCTATCACCTAACAGGCCAAGGCGTCGAACCTGATATCCTCGACAGAGAGACTCCTGCAGATCTCCGGGCTTAAAACTGCACCACATACATTTTCTCTTCCCCCCCCCCC
>BLXT01004974.1:316194-341807 GCA_019648995.1 Plakobranchus ocellatus
AGCATTGAAAGCAAATGACAAAACCCTCTGTCTTTAAAAAAAAAATTTTTTTTGTGCATGCTTACTTTATACTTAACATGCAGATCATTTGCGGAAGAGAGAAGCGGGAGACCGGGAAGAGAGGAGAAAACAAGCAAATTGCATTCATTAACAAGAGGACACTGATTATTCATAGGTTTCTCCAGTATTTGTTCGGATTGAGAAAAACAACACAGTCTAGTAGGAATGTAATGATGGGTTCTGTAATGAGCTAGACTTAAAAAGATTGTGATATATTCTCTACATGCGTATGTGAATGTGTGTGTGTGAAAGAGAAAGAAGGGGTGGAAAAAATATGGTGCGGCAAAACCGTATTGTTTAATGGCTTAAATCAGATTATTTTCCTGTAAAAAAAAGCTAACAACAATGAAGAAATCAGACAAGGGGGCCGCGATCGTAAAAGATCGAAGTAATAATAAAAAAAGAAATAATTTTACCAGTGTTCGATAGATGTTCTAAAAGTGCAAAGAAATGTCTTTGCTTTCAAGGATTACCGGCACCGAACAAGCTGGGCATACGTGGCGCAGTCGTAAAAGAATCCAGCTTGAAATCTTGAAAGGGAGAGGAGAGATGGAGATCTTTTTTCTATTTCTCTAAACCTTTCCATAAGCATTGACAAAGTGAATATTGCGTTTCTAGTCCTTTTATCAGGCAAAAAGCCAAATTGTTTTGGAGATATTTCTGGTCTTAGACTCTTGCGCATTCTATGCATCAAAAGACATAACAGGATTTTTGAAAAACGGCTCATTAAACTGATCGTTCTATGAAGTTCACATTCTGTCGCTCCTGGTGTTTTAGGCAGTACTATAAAAACAGGTTTACAAAGATCTTCTGGAATTGTACCACTATCGTAAATTGCATTAAGAAGTTTTATTGTCAGATCTATTCCCATACTATCTGATGCTTTAATTATTACTACTGGTATATTATCTGGTCATGTGGCTTTTCCCTTTTTCATTTTTCTATGGTACTTCTAGCTCTTTTAAGGATAGTTGGACCTTCTCTGTTTTTTTTTTTTTACTTTTTTTTTTTTGCACCTATTATCTTTAAATGTATCTTCAACATAATATTCTGACCATCTATTAAGTATTTCCTTCTTTTCCATTAACATTGTTCCATCTTTTGATTTGATGCAGCCAGGGCTACTGAATTTGATTTTCTTACCACTGATGTCCTTAATTTTAACATGCATGAATTTTCTGTCTATATTTAGCTTTTGCTCTATTTCCTGACATTGTTGATTGATCCATTCTTCTTTCGCTGCATTGCATTTATTTTGTTTGTTTAGGTCTTTGTATTTAGCTTCTACATTTTTTGATTGGCGCCTTTCTTCCATTAAATGGAGTACTTTTTTTATTTATCTATTTCTTGTGCTCTTTTGCATCTTTTTTGGGAACGTTTTTCTCTGACTTCATTAAGTTAATTTTGTATTTCTGACTATAGTTCTTCTACTTCTGAGAGGTTGTTTAGAGTTCCATATTTGTTATGTACAGCTATAGCAATTTTGTCTCTTAGTGTTTCATCAGATTTTAGTAAGTCCATTTGGAATTTAGGATCAGCCTTTGCCTTTCTTAATGTCTTAAGTTTTACCTGAAATTTACACATAAAAGGAATGTGATCTGAATCACAGTCAGCTCCTGGCAGTGATTTCGATGTTTTGACGGCGTTTCGAAATCATTCCTGAATGAGAATATAATCTTTTTTGTTTCTACTTCTATCTCTGGGCCTCTTCCAAGTCCACTGTCACCTAGGATGGTTTTGAGACCAAGTATTTGTGATGGTAAAATCATCGATTTGGCACCATTCAATTAGCCTACTTCCACGCTCATTTACTGTCCCTATGCCACTCGCCCAACATCTACCCTTTCATCCCCTACTTTTGCATTGAAATCTTCCATAATTATCATGATTTCCTGGGAATTTAGATTGCCTTTTGCTTTTTTTGCTTCTTTATACAACTTTTCTACTTATACATCTTCACTGTTAGATGTTGGTGCATACACTTGAATAATACCTAGATTTGATGGTTAGGCTACCAAGTTAGCTACAACTACTCTGTCTGAATTTGGACACCAACTCCCCAGACTTTTTGCTCTTTTTATATCAGATAAGATACCAACGCCTCTTTCATGTTTATATCCCTTCGAGTAAACTAGAGTTTTGCTACCTAGTTTCATGGAACCTTCCCCTTTCCATTTTATCACAGCAAGCCATAGGATGCTCAGTTTTATCCTGTATATTTCTTTGATAACATTTTCTAATTTTCCTTTTTGATGCAGTGTACACAAATTCCATGTTGCTATTTTTGATGTTCACCGAACCAAACCTACTATAAAGTATTCCTGTTTAAAAAAAAAAGGTTTTCGAAGATCTAAATCATTTTTCTAATCCAAGAAGATGAGCACGCCATGCCGCCTGGAACTATTTCTACCGCCCTGGATCTCGTGCTTGTCTGCCATTCCTATTTGTTTTGCAAGAAGGCTATAAATAGATTTGAGTCGTCAAGTTTTTCTCGAACATTTCTTTTATTTTTTTTTTAAGTTATAAATATTGGAGGGAAACTTAACAAATATATTAAACACGAGAAAATAAGAAGAACAAGTGCATACAAAACGTCAGTGTCAAGAGAAAAGTAACAAGTATAGCTTTGTATATTATAGAGAATTCCCGAAAATGGTACAAGGTGGCGGAAGGAATTACATTATTATGAAGACAAAGCAGAACCAAAATACCGTTGAATGTTATTGGCATTGTTCCATTTTAGGAAAAAGAAACTAATTTCTGTGCATATTTCTCATCCAAAATTAGGCGATCCTAAGCTTTCGGGCCTTCATTAAACCAATTGGTCAATAATGAGAGGGCTCGAACTTGAAAGAGCTACAATAAGGCCCTTGCTGATCTCAGGGCAGTTTCGCAAGCCATTGTACCACAAAAGCTCCTAATTTGAAGAAAAGCAGTGAAAAGCAATCTTTTATGCAAGAAAAAATTTGGATGAAAATACTTAGATATTAATATTAGTTCAAGACATTAGGAATCTTTTTTTCACAGTTCTATTACTCGTCCTTAAAAAGCCTTAAAAGCTAAGACACCCTCTATATCTCCCAGCTCAACCATGCCTCTAACGCTTTTAAATCTATTAATGACTCAATTTTCTCGCCAGCTTGTACCCAAGTCAACGGAACGTGCCCTTAACCGACTTCAGTCTCACGTTCTCTTATTGACGCGCGAGAGCTCAAGATACGTGGTCGTCGATCAGATGACCTTCAAGTCAACGCCAGCCGCTAGCCGCCAGACCAAGATAACGTAAGTCTTGTATTTACCATCCATTACTCACGCAGGCAATCGCCACATGTACTCGCTCTCGGACTCCGTGATCGCACGTGAACATACGTGTACTGGATGCACTAAAGCTATTCATAGAGCGAAACAAAGAACGTCAAAATGTAGAAAGGCGACTATACCGAATTGAGGTAATTTTTGTTTAGTTCAACTTGAGAGGAAAAACGGGAAAGCCTCCCACGCACTCTATTCTTCTTTATAAATGAAGAAAGCTGTTGGAGCTCGCCGAAGCAAGGTTTGAGACAGGTTAGGATAGGAAAGAAACCTAACAAGTATGGACCTATGTCAACGTCAATCACGTAATGTGCTATATAAAGCTTTTTCTATATACATCATATCAATTGGATTATTCTAGCAATTCTTTTCGAATAATCTTGGCCTAGAATAGCTTTTTTTCTAAATGTAAAATGTCTTTTCAAAAGTCATTTATCGAAAAAAGTGTCTGGTAAATATCCGAGTGAAAAACCAAAATTTACATTTTTTGCTTTCCTGAACATTTTCTGATTTTTTTTTTGCCTTCTTCATTATGGCACTGATCTAGACACCCTAGAAAAAAGCAGTCTCCACACTTGGAACTGATCGCATTCTTTGTTCTATTTTTGCGAAAAATGAAAGTTATCAAAACATAAAAATTCAAGCGTTCACAATAACTCGGGTCAAACAGCCCTTGAAGAAATACCTTTCACACGTTCATGTGCAACAGAAATCGGGATTAATCAAAGCTTAGCGGAGGGATACCACGCCAAGATCGAATGTATAAAAAGAAGAAGTTTATAGAAAGAGTAAGTCGGACGAATATCGATGAACTGTGTAGGGGGTCACGCTTAGTTCCATGCTTTATGATAATCGCCTACAGTAATTTTCATGGGAACCTGAAACCCTGAGATCACCTTGTTGTGGTCGGGTTGTATGCACGAAATGAAACTGTTAACGTAAAAAAAAAAGTGAACAACAAAATCACACTTCAATCTCCATTATTTGCATGTCATACTGCTTATTTATATGATAATCTATGTTTTGATCTGAACGTGCTTTTTCTTCACAATAAATGTGAAGATTTTGAAACAAGAAAAAATACATTTTTCGGAACATAAATAATGACCCAACAGGAAAAAAAAGCTTTCGATGTAAACCACAACCTTTATACACTTGACTTGTATGAGCTGAAAAAAGATCAATGCAGTCCATATTGTTAAAACCTCCAAAGCCAAAAAAACTACACAAGCTATAATTTAGACATAAATATTTTCCTGTTTTGATAGATTGCTCACATCTATTTGATGCATGCAGTCTATGATAGAGTGAAAAAAATTTGTTGACAAAATACTTTGGGCAAAATATATCAGCTGTCTACATTCGAAGACAAGAAAAATCAATCTTTTTGGCCGATGAGCACGCTTCTATGAAATCTCGAGCTAAGATACGTAAAAGAAAATCATTTGTTAAAAATTATTTTGCTTACATTAAATTTTAATTTCGCCAACTATAATAAAACCTTTAATGTTCAAAGGATAGGAAAGACAGAGATATCCTGTAGAAAATAGACCAGATCTGCTAAAAGTATTGTTCCAGATAGAAAGATAATGAAGTAGGAGCGTTGGTGGCACAAGGCTAGCGAATCCGTCTTAAAATCTATAGGGACCCGCAAGTCACTAGTTAGGGTTCGCGTTCCCTCCCCTGATACCCGGCTATGTACACAAAAGGCAAGTCAAAGATGAAATGGAAAAAAAAAACAACAACCCAAAAACGAAAAAAAAAAAACCCAAAAAGAATTATAAACTATTGAAAGAAGATGCTAGTTTGGCACATGGAAAAAAAAAAAAATCAACAGCACAGGATTCTAAGGAAAATATAGTCAAACACTAAAAGAGAGAAAAGGCTCCATAGATTGATAAGAGACAGAGAAAGAATGAAAAAGCAAGAGCGCTAAAGCGGTTAAAAACACAGCACAATAAAATGCCATATTCCATTAATTTTGGGCCAAACTTATCGTTTTAACTTGAGGTGTTTGTAATCAAGGTGTTCCTCTTCAAAACCTTTCACACCCACACATCCATCACGACCCCTCACAAAATCCCGCAGATTCTGATGCCAATTCTCACGTAGCGAGGATGATCTGGCTAGGTTAAAGAAGCACCTGATCTAAGATAAAGCTAATGTATATTCTGATGCATGTGCCTCCCTCACTCCCCTCTTTATTTCCTTTGTGTCTTTCTGTCTCTCGATCTATCTCGGCTGTGTTTCTGTCTTTTCACAGTGCCACAGCACGTTCCTTTGACCGGTTGATCCCTAATTATGTGCTACGGTAAGCTTTAAATACCTTGATCGTTCTTCATCGTATTTGAGCAGACATTTAGACGAAGAAAGGATAATGATAGCAAAAGAGGGAGAGAGAGAGAGAGAGAGAGAGAGAGAGAGAGAGAGAGAGAGAAAGAGAGAGAGAGAAAGAAAGAGAGAGAGAGAAAGAAAGGCGTTTGGCGAGAAAACGGGGATAGGCAATAGGTATTTTTTTGGCGGAGATGTTGTCGTGATTTCTGCGTATAAGGCCTAGCAACAACAAAATGACTGCAAGTTTTTTTGGCCGGCTCAAGCCTCAAATCTGCGACAGAAAGGTCCTTGCAGATCTGAAAGTGGGTTTGCTAGTCGTTGTATCATCACTGCCTCTACATCAATATCTTTCTATTGGGAATGATACGGGGGAGGCTGAAAGGGAATCGTGGATGAAGCATTCATGACGCAGAGACCTGCGAGTCTCAGACTCGAGATCATTCACTTCCCCAGAACCGAACTCCTGCCCTATGAAGGCTGAGACACTTGATAACAACTAGCAGTGGTCGAACATTACCAACATAAAAGCAATCAATGGGTAAAATAAGGCATATTGAGGCTAAAGAGCCTGGGATCATCTTGTACTAGCCTTGCTCGAGCTATAAAACGCAAATACACAAATAAACAAAATCCGTTTAGAGCTTTCATTCACGATAACACTTTAGTGACAGGTAAACGAAAACTTGGTACAGTATATCTAAAGAAAAATGGTGTTGCAAAAATTATGAAACCTTAAAACATTGGGGAGGCGAAAATGAAATAAGAGGACAAAAATATGCTGGCAAGTGCATAATGACAAGCAATCTAACGAGCTGTAGCATGTAATATTTTCCTGCATATTCCCCCCGTTTTTTTTTTTTTACTCTACTAGCATTACATGTAATGACATTTTGGTGGGTAAACTTTGGAATATGAAAACGCACTAAATATTATTGAAACAATCATAAATATTTTGAGCTTTAAAGGATATTTCACAGCTCGTAAAATATGCACAGACGATAAATTAATTAGTGTTTCATAAAGGAGTAATACAGTTTTTGGACGTTTTGCAGGAATAAATACGATATTTGCAAAGGCTTTTCTGTTCCAAAACTCGACACTAACGTGGCAAGTGCAAAAATGATAAGCAATCTAAGGAGCTGTGGCATGTAACATTTTTCTGCATATTTCTTTTTTTTTTTTCTCTACTAGCATTGCTATTGGTCAAATCAACGGCAAATGAGAATCCCTTTATTATTCTTTTCTTAAATTGGATCTGTTTTTATCTTAACCTTGCTCTATTTTTTAGACTCATAGGAAAAAAAAAATCTTCTTGGTATGTTCGAAACCTGCGCAGCTTTTTTTCTCCTTGCTGTATATTAGCGAAAAACGTCCCTTAAGTTGCTGTAGGCTTTTCATATGGAGTCAAAGCGGCATTGACAGATGATAAACGATTACAAGTTAGTTGATAAGGCAATCGAATGAGCCAGTGTATTCGAAGTGATATACAAAAAAAAAGTGTGAACAAAGGAAAAAAATCCGCTCAATAAGTTCATAAAAAGCAGAGAAAGCCAACATGATAGCCTGTTTTTGCATGGCAATACTTTAAGGCCTGATCTAAATGTAATGAAAAAGCGTTTTAATTGTCTACAGGTTAAAGGTTTCTCTCAGTGATTAAATTGAACAAGATTTAAAGTTTGCAAATTTATAGTTATAAATTAGATGTAAAATGAACTTTGTGTTTCACCGATTAAGTGAAGACGAACTTTGTAATTCATCACCTTCATCAGTGCAGGCAGACCCTTATTAAGCCAAGCTTTTTAGATTTTTTTCCCCTATTAAGAAAAGGTTACAATTTGTGTATTAAAAGTGTGTTGAGCGGGCAAACAGAAATATTTCTGGTATAGTTACTTAAACATTAGTGACACAAAGGTGTATCTTTTTAGGCACTCCAAATTCAGCTTTCGTCTTCTTTTTACTCTTTCTTTTCAATTGTATTTCTTAAGACTATAAGAGTCTTCCTGTTTAACTGTCTTTTTGCTTTTCTCTTCCTCTTTTCCTTAAGTTTTCTTTAGACACACGCACACACACTTCCTTCCGCCGTATATTCCATTCTTTCTCTCTGATTCCCTGTATATGTTTCTATTTATCTCTTTCTCTCTCTCTCTCTCTCTCTCTAAGTCTCAATAACTCTAGTTTCATTCTTTCCTTCAATGTGCTCACTCCCTCTTTTTCTTATCTTCACTCCCCTTTCTCTTGCCGGTCTGCATTGCGTAGCTTATAAAATAAAAAAAAAAAAGATGGGAAGACACTTCGAGTAGGAGAAAGGTAGACAAATTACCAACATTTGTTATGCAGGTATATTATACATGATACCCCCTTTGAGAATAAAACGGGATGAAACCTGCTCGTGGGCAATTAAAAAATGTTTTAAAAACGAATAAACTTCACAAAGCAAGACGTAGATGCTGATCATATTTTCTCTAATGACGTTTGTTTTGGACGCCGACGCGGTAAATTGAGCATTTACGAATGCTTTTCTTACCAGACGCATAAACATGCATCGACATCAGAGGTAGAAAGAATGAGAGAGAGAGAGAGAGAGAAAGAGAGACAGAGAGAGAGAGAGAACGAGAGAGAGAGACAGAGATAGTAAGTGAGAGAGATAAAGAGGACAGAAAAAGGGGGTAAGAGACAGAGATATGAGAGATGAGATAGAGAGAATGAGAGAGACAAAGAGAGCGAGAAAGAGAGAAAAAAGTAAGAGAGAGAGAAGGAGAGAGAGACAGAGATAGTAAGTGAGAGAGATAAAGAGGACAGAAAAAGGGGATAAGAGACAGAGATATGAGAGATGAGATAGAGAGAGAGAGAGACAAAGAGAGCGAGAAAGAGAGAAAAAAGTAAGAGAGAGAGAAGGAGAGAGAGACAGAGATAGTAAGTGAGAGAGATAAAGAGGACAGAAAAAGGGGGTAAGAGACAGAGATATGAGAGATGAGATAGAGAGAGAGAGAGAGACAAAGAGAGCGAGAAAGAGAGAAAAAAGTAAGAGAGAGAGAAGGAGAGAGAGACAGAGATAGTAAGTGCGAGAGAGAGAGAGAGAGAGAGAAATAGAGAAAAAAAGACAGAGTGAGAGAAAAGGAGACACATCAAACAAAGGCATAAATTCTGAAGACCTGGAAATCGTAGAAAACCACTAGAGCAGTTTCCGTACCTGATATCTCTATCTCCCCTCCCCCTCTTTTCCACTTTCTTACCATGCCAAATCTTTCACGTGTTTATTTATCACCCAAGTTTGTACAGGCACTAAACTTGATAGCCCAGTGAAGCAAGCTTTCTAGGAGGAACGTAGGCGAAACAATAGACGACTCACAGCTCCTATCAGTTTATTCAGGGTAGAGTCTCAATCTACGCTCTGCTGCCAAAACAACTCGGCAAATGATTATCTATTTTTCAGGATCTGTAAGAAGTCTTGTCCTGCCGCTGATTTATAATAACAGGAAACACGAGTTTTCGCTCTTTCGTTAGTAGCTAACCACCTAAAACTCTAACATTTTATAGAGTATCAGACTTGTGTGAAAAAATTTAGGAAAAATGTTTTTTGGGTCAGTTATAAACAGCAAGATTTATTTTGTCAATATTTTAATATTTTTTTACAATTGCCTGAATAATTATAAGAGATATACGATTTATATTTTTCTTCTACAAAAGCTCTTTTCTTTTTTGCATGAACAAACAGCAGAAAATTGTTGGAAAGAAATATGACTGCTCCTTAAACTAACGACAAACTATTACGTTTTAATAAGAAATTAACTGAGAAATGCTGTGCATAACAATACGTGGTGAAGCTTTTCTGATTAGAAAGATAGAAGAAAATAATTGTACATAATGCATGTAGTGGAGGGAGATCTATCATCTTTTTCTTAATTTGGAAAAAATATTCCTTTGAACAATTTCCTTCATCTTCAAATCGTTTTTATTTATTTATTTTTTTTTGTTGTTGCGTAGCCTGATTGCTTACGTTCTAAATTTAGAAATAGTAATTTTAGTTTGTCTGTAAAACTTGCAGTTTTTCATGTTGCCTCATTGCTCAAATTCTATGTTCAGAAATAATAAAACTACTTTCGGGTTTTTTTTTATTACCTAAATACTCATATCTTATATACAGAACTGAGCGGGGAGATGAAATATATGAAAAAAAAAATCGCAATTCAAGAGCACTTCTAACGCACAGTTTTGCCACAGCATTTTTACCTTTAAAAATTATCATTAATGACATAATGAAATATATTTTTCGCATTTATGTTTAAAGAATACAACTGAAATTTGAAAGAAAAATAGGAAACACAATCTAGCAGAAAATCAGAAATGTTTGAATCCTAAGAAATGCAGGAGAACGAGTTAGTATTTGTGATAAGATTTACAAGAATATTTAGACACAAAAGATGACGTACAATAATTTATTATTGCGTTGTTCACATACATAAAAAACCTCTTTAGAATCGATCGTCGGTATAAATAAACAGATCTGTATGCCAAAAATGCCATTTATAAACAAAACCTTGGAGTTTTTGTAATCAAAATCACTGTCAAATTAATAGCATTTGTAAAAGCTTTGCCTATTTTATAGGGAAATATAAAAGATTGAATGTGTTCTATTATTGTCTGTCAAAGTTGTATCATTTCATCTTCTTCTTCTTTTTTTTATCGGCTTATCACATAATCCAATCTTCAAGTTTAAAAAAATGTGAGGATTTGAAGATTTTCGGTTCGATTCGATTCGTACAAGTTTTGCTTTAGTATTATCATGTCAGATTAATTGCTGCAGGTAAGGCAGACTGAAGACACGAGTGACGGTTGAGTACTCTCACTACATACTTACAGCCTCTGCCAAGCACACGGTGAGCTATCTACATCCCTGGCAGGAGTTCAAGAACTGATTTCTCCAGTTTTGTATAATCTGCTGTTTCTGTTGTTACTGTCGTCGTTGTTGTTGCCATTAATGTTGCTGTTGTTGTTTTTGCACAAAGACATCAAGAATAAATTAACAGGTCCTCTCACTGGTTCCTAAGTTTACTAATTACACGCGTGTTGGAGATCAACGTTTGTTTTTTTAGTACCTTATATTTCATAAGCAGGATTTCTTTACTCTTAATAAATACTAATCTGCTTATCAAAGGAGAGTTATTGAGGGTTTAAAAAGCAGATCATAAAAAGGAAGTTTCAGAGATAACGCTGCTTTATATGCAGTCAACTCAATAATATGGGCAGATAAATTATCTAAGATATTTGTAAATCCTGTGCTCCTGGTTCGCTTTCAAGTAAAACCAACAACATTGTTTAAGGCCTTCTCTTAGAAGATGTTCGGAGAGCAGTACATATTTTAAAATTCCTACCTATGGACAGGATTAATTAGTAGATAAAATTGAAAGATAGATAGTTAGATAGACAGATAAATAGATAGATAGATAGATAGATAGATAGATAGATAGATAGATAGATAGATAGATAGATAGATAGATAGATTGATTGATTAACAGACGAGAAAATAATTGTATAGATCGAGAGCTGCATGTATACACAGATACAAATATTGATTGATATATGGATAGATATTGAAATGCGAATGGATGGACAGATGGAGAGAAAATTATTTGGATTCAATATTTAAATAGCAAAATTAATAAAAGATAAATTTATTAGGAAAAAGCTGCACTGAAACTTTGAAAAATAATCTGAAAAGGGAAATGAAAAAAAAAAAAGAACTTATAGAAGGAATGTAAAAAAGGCAAAGAAATAAACAAACAAAAAAAAAAAAATACAGAGAAAAGCCATCACAAATACACGAGAAACATTGATTCGTAGCGAGAAATAGATATGTGCTGAGAGACAAATGAATACTGCATTAAACTTTAAAATCAAATAACGTAAAATTTTGATAGAATTAATACAGCAAATAAGAATATGTCAAAGTGAGAGTCATTGAATCATCTCGACAGCTGGATACGGAATCATACAAGACAGTCGGGAAATTTACCATTTGCTATCGTGTCCTTTTGATTTGATGTGTTTCTCTTAATTCTTTTTTTATGACCAATTAATGGAATTCGAAGAGAAGACCTCGGAGAACAAAATCTAAACAAACAGAGACAAATCACAGCTACAAGTTAAATTTTTCCAAGTGATAAATCAAGCTATACTGAATTCCAACAATTACGGTTGAGATAATCATAAAAAAAAACCCCAACATGACAGACCAAACGAAACTACCGGTTCTAAACAGTTCCGAATCAAGATCAGTAGGAAGACAAAAGATGGAAACTTTTTGTGCACAAGAAACAATTAAAACTTTAAAAGAAAATTATTTCATTTGATTTTAAAGCACATTCACATACTATAGGCATCAAACAAGTAACTAAACCCCCACAAAAGGTAAAAAGAAGGTTCATTACGTTAAGAATATTAAACCATAAGAGAAAGATCAAGAGTGAAGATAAATTACCGTTTTATACCTAACAACAAATATACATAATTATACAAATTATATATTTTAATATATATATGTACAATACCATACATTTATGTGCGTATATACAATACAATATAATATAATGTATATATATATATATATATATATATATATATATGTGTAATATATGTGTGTGTGTAAACAAAACTTGAAGATTTGGGTCTGCCAGATGCATTTTGTCAATTCAAAAACATTTTTATTTCATGAAAACAGACACTGAATTAAGAAAAGTGAAGTTTGTCTTGAGTTTGGATCGAAAAATAAGGAAAAGATTATAGGAAAACTTGATAAGTTTATCAAAAGAACTCGAAGGTTATTTTTCGGAGAACAGAGCCAGAAAAGTTTAGGCGGAGGAGTAAGAAAAAAGAGGGAGTTCACAGAAACTAGATATACAAAAGAAGCCTTTAAAATGACATCTTGACAAGACAGTCATTATTATAAGATGAACAGAAATGCACGCATTAAACCGAAACAAAAATCACACCAAGTGATGCAACTTTTTCTGTCTAAACTGTAACTCAGACAAGAATGTTTTAACATGACGTAATGCATCCGACATGCCCTTTAGCCAAATCATCAAGTTTTGTTGTCTTTCCATTTCAAAATCCTGTCAATTCAACGTTAAATTCTAAGTGGGATTTCAATAGACTTGCTAGATCTCCACAAAGCAAGATGTATTACAAAGAAACTACACAAAGGGATCCAAGATTAATGTTGATGCGGCCAAATGAAACTTTTGTAGATTTCGAATTTCCATTCGAAGGAATAAAATTCAAATTAACATGTTTTTTCCCCCTTTTATTTGCTGATCAAAAAACTCATACGTCCTGACGAAAACAAAGCGAAAGTTTAAAATTTTTAAAATTACGTGTTTAGTTTTATAAATGAAAATTCCAGATCTATATATTTTATAGAAGCAAAGCTGTAAAATGATTTTCAATTGCTGTCTTGCAATAAAGGAATTTTTTTTTTTTGTTTTTCAATTGATTTTTTTTCCTTGTACAGACAAAAAATGGTTTGAAATGTATCTGGAACTGCACCCATTGGACTGGCTTTATTTAACGTACATCAAACTTCATAACAATTGAATGCATCAAAAATGTTTAAAAAATCAAGGAAAAAATCCTAAAAAGATTTTATTTTCTCTCTCTTCCCACAATTTGGTTTTTTTCTAAAGTTTTATCCAATACGCCTCCAATCATAATCGCTTAAAACCATGTTGAAAATCAAAACATTAAAAATTGGACAAACTGTTTTACGCAATAAATACATCATTTTTTCGCAACTGATATAACGTATTTTGACATCAATTCCATTTTTACTCTTTTACTACCTTTTCTTTATATATGGCAGCTTTATATTCGGCTTCACAACTGAACATATTATTGCCAAAACATATCTAACACAATCGGTCTAACTTTAATAAAGGAAATTATTCTTTACCATATGGAAACTTTTGAAACTTCTACCCACTAAATTCACCAAATATACAAGCAAGGCAAATCTTAAGCTTAAACTATCATCCCCAGCTTGAACAGGTATGGATTAATTCCCTCAACTATTTGAGAATTGTTCACCTTTTTGCCGTAGCTCATTTTGTTTGACCCGCTTAAGAGAATGTAATTAACGCTTGAACTTTTCCTTTTTATTATGATAAAACTTTCAATCCGAGATTTTCTAATTTTAGATATATTTTTACTCGTAATAATGTTTGAACAGTGTTTCAAATTCAGCATAGCTATAATTTTTAAGGTATGTGCATTAGAAAAAGATTCTTTGCACATCTCTAAAGGATCCGTGTCGGGATTTCACAACTGGATTTTTGAAAGGATAGGGCTCTAAGATATCTTAAACCATCGTGTCTCAAATTTCCAACTCTGGGAATTATTCATTGACTCTTTATTATACAAATTTCTTTTCAATGCTTCATTCAAATGTAATTTAGAACTCAAGACAATCCATGTATTTGAAGATTTAAAATATTCTCTGTTCAGCACACAAACAGCTTTGACATTAAGTTAATATATGGATCATTATTCCCTATGGAGTCTGCACGGCCACTTTAAAAGAATTACTTAAATTTTGGACAAGTACAACTTTAGTCATCGCTATTGTTAGAATAATGAGCTGATTTTTTCAAGTGGGAAACTTCCTCATTTGCTTTGGCTGGAACAGGCATTAACGATCATATTTCTCCACTCAAACCTGCTCTGAGTTAATCATATTCCCCGTGATATAAGACTCTCAATTCTCTGTCCACCCGATTCACTCTAATTTTTCCAGTGATTGTCAATTATTCTAACCTTTATGTAGATACATGTGTCCTCGAAATTGTGGTTGTCTCTGTTTTATGGTATTGATTAATGATCGCTCAAGTGTAGTTTCTTTCAGTAGCAACTCGTTGGATTTTTTCCGTCCATGATATCCTCATCATTCTTCTGTTAAACCACATCTCTACTGCTTCAAGTTTTCTCTCTCTTTCCTTTTTATTGTCCAATACGCACTTCATAAAAAATATTGACCATAGATATTTTTTGATCAGACAAATTTTGGTGCTCATACTTATGTTTCTGTTTGTCAGTATTGGTATCGTTAATTGGAATATGTCTTTTGCCATGGCTATTTCGCTTGCGAATGGTCCATCTGATGTCATCGGGTAAAAGAAGCATTTGAATCTGATAATTTGTTTCTTATTTTCCATTTGCTAGCGAGATTACATTTGTAGGATTTGGTGATTTCTTTTAGATGATCATACAATACGTTTTTTATTTTCACATTCAAAGGCTGTTTCAATCTTTCGCTCTTTAAAACAACATATCTAAAACTTTTTGAATATGTTCACCACATTCTGCTATTAAAACTGTATTATCTATATATAAGAGATTATTATGATTTCTCCATTTACTTTTAAGCTACAAGTGTCCAGTAGAACGCTCATGATTTGAAACACTTTCTCTGTCAATTCTTTCAGACGCTGTTTGATCCCAGTATAAATTTCTAAATTATTCTCAGAAATTTACCATCAAATGTTTCTAGCATGTTAAAAAGATCGTCATGCTTTACTTTATCAAATAGAAAAATCAATGAAGTAAAGATGGAGATCTTTTTTCATTTACATACACCTTTCTATAAGCATTAACAAAGTGAATATTGGGTTTCTAGTCTCTTTATCAGGCACTAAACCAAACCATTTTGTGAATATTTCTGGTTTTCGACTCTTGCGTATTCTCTTGTATCAAAACAAATCACTGGAATTGTGCAAAATGCCTCATTAAACTGATGGTTCAATGAAATTCACATTCTGCTGCCCCTCGTGTTTTAGGCAGTACCATGATACACAGGTGCAGCTCTTTCAAAAGATTTGACACACACTGTTTATGACAGTCTCGCGTAACTTGCGGTTAGAGGAAGACCGAGACCAATATGCACACAGACAAACCATGTTAAAAGAGGCTGATGAGGACTTCGGCGATTGCGCAACGTAGAAGACGGTATTACGTTTGAGCGGAGGAAAAAAAATTATACACAGAGAAGACACATGTAAAATGTGCACGTATAAGAGGACTTTGCCAGGTGTGTAAAGAGGAGTACCATCTCAAACTCGTGCAAAAGATGGTCGTGTCACTTGTGTACAGAAGAGAGCGTGTAAAATCTGCATAGAAGTGAACCGTATCAAGTGCGTATGAAAGGGAACCATGTCAAGGGTTTATCACTAGGAATCGAACAAGAGCACCGTGCCAAGTTAGTAGGTGCAGATGTAGGGCATGTCCACTGTGTTCGTAAGAGACAGTGTAGAATGTCTACAAAAGAGGTCTGTATCAAGTGTGTACAGAATGTAGACATATGTGTCAAGTGTGTACGGTGTATGGGCGTGCCAATATCATTATCGAAGAATTCTATGCAGGTGTGTACGAAAGATGAACGTGTCATAGACAGCGGAAACTCTTTCTTTGTGTAGCGCGCGTCTCTAAATCCCCAAGGCGAGCAAGTCTATTACATGGCTTTTATTTCCTCGTAGTCGCGCTGTAGCCGTCAGGACGTGCTCTTAAACATCTTTAGCCACACGTCTTGTTATTGACGTGTGGAGCTCAATATACACATGTGATCGGACTTCAAGGCAGCAGACGCCAGGCCAAGATAATGTAACTCGTGTTTACCATCCATTACTTATGTAGACACCCGTCACTTTGAACATGACGATACTTTAGTAACGATGAACAAAAGCGAGAAACTCATTCAGAGGATACTTTAACATAGCTTGCCCAAGAGCGTCAAAAACCTCTTTGTAATCGAACGTTCTATACAATCTGCCGTCTAGACGGTGGATTGATTAATATCGTGACTTGAACACTTTACTGAAAGAAAAGACTTCGAGAAGCTAGCGTGCGCACAAAAAGGCACGAAAGGATCCATGGAACTAACAAGTTGTGCTCATCATTGCGGAAGTAGAAATGGAACGATGATGTGGGTTTTTTTGGAAGAGATTGTGCAGCTTTCTTGTGCTTTGTATTATGGTCAAATCAAGTGTGAATTAATTTAATATGAGATGGGGCAACATTAGAAAATACTTCGTTTTTAGACCTACTGTTATGGTTTTTCTTTAAAGTAAGATTGGATAGATAAGGTCAGAAAGTGTAGATTCACAGCAAACCTAAACTCACTTTCACGATGCATATAAATTACATAAAAAATACCCTCTAAATTTTTCACCAGCTGTAAACTTCTCGATGGTGCATTTGTTTTTCGACTCTTGATTACACCGGCAAAACACTTTTAAATATAAAGCACTTTGAAACTTTACATTGGCTTAAGGATTCAAGCTTCTGGTATCCAGGAAGCCTCAAGTGAAAAAAAAAGAAAGCCTACCTTAATTTTCTCTAGAGATAGGGCTTAGCAAACTTGACATTTACAGGGACATCCTATGATGAAGACTGAGTTCTACACCATCACTCTCGGCGCACTGAAGGCCAAAAGTCTCAGTTGTAGTTTATATTGGTGGATTCTGTTCCAAGAGACTTCACCATGACTGGCTATATTTTTTCCATTCGGAAGGTGTTCAATCCGTCTCCATGCATTTAAGTACGGTATTTGACTAGATCTCATCTCATCACTGAAAATTGACACAGGTGAAAAGTGAAACTAAAGAGACCTAGAACTTCCGATCTAGAGTGCCAATATCTCTTATTATTTTGTCATCACTTACTTAGCTAAAAAATTCAAAATAAAGCAAGTCCCATGTTCAGAACGTGCGTAGCTGACCCAGGAGTAAGTTGTTGAATATTCTTCTTTTGTATACGGCATCGTGAGATAGTTTCTGTTAGCCCTTGCCAGCCTTGACTTTTGCAGAGCCTTAGGAGATTTAGGTACAAAATAATTGGTGCTTGGTGGAAACAGGAGAGCTAGTAAAAATTTGTTAGCCAAGACTCGGGCTTGAAACTAACTTTTGCATGTTAACCACAACCAATAGCCTTAGAACCAGTAGCTCTTAAAATAGCCTTGGAGACAGAGCAACACATTGACAATCTTAAAAACTGTAATCTTTTGCATGTTCGCCCAACCGGTAGCCATAGAAACAGTAGCACTACCGAAAGCCCCTAAAACAGCAGCACACTGACAGTCTTAGAATCAATAACACCACCGATAACCCTAGAAACAGTAGCACTAAAGACAGCCTTAGAAACAATAGCACCACCGATAGCCCTAGAAACATTAACACAAAAGGTAGCCTTAGAAACAGTAGCACTACTGATAGCCCCTGTAACAGCAGCACACTGACAGTCTAAGAATCAATAGCACCACCGATAGCCCTTGAAACAGTAGAACTAAAAATAGCCTTAGAAACAATAGCACCACCGATAGCCCTAGAAACAGTTGCATTAAAGATATAACATAGCCTTAAAAACAATAACACCACTAATAGCACTAGAATCATAACTTAGTATCTAAACAATTTCGGTTCCCATGCATATAACCTGTCCACAACAAACTGATTTCAGGTTTCATCCCCCCTAACACTCGAGCTCTAATCTTTGACAGAACGATCACTGCAGATCTCAGGGCATTCTCGCAACTCTTGAGCCACAAACGACACCATCAGCTATCTATGTCTTCTCTTGACGTCTTGATTCTTTTGTATGCGAAGTCCACTCCAGGCGAGAAACTTTTACAACTGAACAATATCCACATCAATTTGCCCAACACTCGGACAAAATCGATTGGTGGAAATCTTTGGAGAGGTTATCGAACTCATTTATTATATGAACTTTATTGCAGTAAAAAAAAAAAACGAAAAGAAATGAGATAGTTCTCACGGACTCAGGCAAGCAGAAAAATCCGGATAGGTTATCGCAGCAGGTAATATTCCACAGCAAAGCCATGTGTTACATGCCAAGCCGTGCGAGAAGCTATTTCTGAAACTGGCATAAGTTCAATATATGATCTTCTCTTGCTTTTCTTTTTTTTTCTCTAGTTTTACCATTATTTCTCTTGGGTTTTGACAACAGAAGGAGAAATCTGCACAAGGCAGATAATAAAATCATGAAGAGCGACGAGTGCCATTTTTCTTAAATACTCACTTTCACTAAACAGTCCATATAATAAATTTTAATTTACTTTTGGACAAGATAATTAAAAAGATAATGTTAATTTTAAAATTTGTTTACTGCAAATGAAAACTGTGGGCGCTGTACAAGGAGAGAGAAGGGAAGTCAGATAGAAAAAGAGATGGGAAGATAACATAACGAATGGACATGTTTAAAGCTGGGTGAAGCTTTCCAAAGGCTAAAAATAAAGAAGGATCAAGACCAGTGGTTTCATCATCATTTTTGGTGACCGATCCTTTAGACTAAAGGATCAATAATTAAGGCATGGAGTTTAGTAATAAGTAACTGTGATTAAATTACTTGCATCTCTAACTTCATTCCTTTGAACTGTTAACAGTATTCAAATGCAAGAAATGGTAAAAAGAAGTAATCATTGGCATAGAAACTTACGGTCTGAACTGAAACTAATGACTTTGAAAAGAACTTGTTTGACTTAATAATTTTAAGAAAGAAGGAAAAGTACTTTGTTAAGACAAAAGACATTATTTTGGAAAAATAAGCCCATAAAAAGACACAAATATGGTTGATTGATAAAGTTTGATGGCTATTTATTAATGGGTTTCATATTTTTGCTTTATGAGACAATCTCTTTAATATCGTTACTAATTGTGTAATTTCAGATGTAGATTCTAGAGTACATTAATTTCCTCACATCTGTTAATGACAGTCTTCAGATGTAGGTGCGAATTTGTCCCTGATCATGAGAGAGAATTTAGGCAGACCTGCCCTAAAAAGCTACCTCACTTTACTTTTTCCAAAGAAAGAAATCTTGACAGTAGATTCAATATCTCGATCTAATGTAAACATTCCTTTTGTAATGTGGATGGTGATAATTTTGATTTGAACAATTCAGGAAAAGAGAAATTCAAATTAAACGGTCTAGTTTTAAAAAAATCGCAGTTTCATCCCCACTAATTCTAGTTCTAGGAAGACTATGTTTATTTGATCTCTTTTTCTAGTGCTTTGGCTTCATTTTTCTCTCTATATCTGATACATGCTTGGTATTTAGTGTCAAGATGATTATTCTGCGTATGAAATATAGACCAAGATCGGTTAAAAAACGACAGTAGCGAAATTACATTTTATGATTTGAAGAAATGAGAAATTATTCAGTGTCAAATATGGAAACGTTAAAGATTTAAAGAAGAGAGAGGCAGGAAATGTTTCTAATTAATAAAGTAATCAAAGGCTACGATATATCAAATAGCGATATCGATTCTGAAATGAAAGATAGGATAGTCACCCAGCTCAAATACAAGAAAGAAAAAAAAATTAAACAAAAGAAAAATCACCTGTGATGACCCGGTTTGAATAAACAGAGATGGCTTTGGTAAATATCCCCGAGTGTTCTCAAGAAAAGAAAAGATACAGAGAGAGGGAGAGAGAGGAAAGAGAGAGAGAGACAAAAACATTGATAGAATGAGAGAAAAAGAGCGAGGAAGACCGAGAATGAGGAGGAAAAAGATAATGCGGAGGGGAAAATCCTGAAGCGATAGAAAGGAGGAACAATGTATGTATATATATATATATATATATATATATATATATATATATTTACATATATGTATATATATATATACATATTATATATTCATACATATATACTAAGAGAGACAATGAGAGAGAGAGAGAGAGAGAGAGAGAGAGAGAGAGAGAGAGAGAGGGGATGGAAGGGGTTTGAGAAAGAGAAATGAGCACTACTCTTTAAAATTTGCATTGTGAAAAATGAAACTGTCATCAATTGATTATTTTAGACCCAGAGATATGTGTGTAAATGGAAGCGTTTTTTATATCCAGTCTGGTTTAAATTCACTATTTCCGCTTTTACAATCTATGCTAGATTGGAATTCTCAAACGCTTTATTAAGACACAGAGACAAATTCGCCTGTTGTACAATCATTGTTCTTAAACCCGAGACAAAAGTTTAACATGACTTTGACTTGCTCATGCTTGCAAGCAACAAAAACTTTGTTCTTCTGAACATTGCTTTTTTTATTTTACAGGAACTAGAATCTCAAGTCTAACCTCTGCCCAAGTAGTACATGGTGTAAGTGCCCTCAGACAATAATTGTTGTTTGAAATTCTTTTCTTTTTTGTTTGTTTTTTTTAATACAAAACTTTTGGATGAAAAAACAACAACAAAGAAACAGCGAAATAAGAATTAAAACATAAACACACACATACACACACACACTATAACAACTCCAGAGGCAATGAAATGAAAAATATTGAGATGAGTAAAATAAAGATTGCTGTGGAATATCGAGTTGTTTGGTTGTATTAAAGGTTGGGTTTGCTAAAGATTGTTGTGGAATACCGAGTTGTTTGGTTGCATTAAAGGTTGGGTTTGCTAAAGATTGATGAATGAACTTTTCATTGTAATTTGTAAAAAGGCTTTGTTTTCTAAAAATTCAGGTCAGAAGATAATAATGCAATCACTGAATGTCATACACATTTTTTTTCTAAGAAGATCAAAAGGTTGAGCGTTATAAATTTTATGATCAATAATATACAAAAAATACACTCAACTTTGAAGATCAAACTTATACATTCCATCAATACTTTTTAATATAGCCACATCTTGGCTTTGGCTTACTTTTTTCCTCTGCTTGACTTTCTTTTGCTAACGTGGTAAAATATCATAAATTCTGTTTCATCAAGAAAAAAAAGAAAACACACGCACATACACACATTCTCATAATACCTACTCAGACAACAAAACGATTTGCTCGCCCAACAAAAGCAAAGGAAGTTAAGAGCGCAATCAGCCAGGTATAGGCTTTTTGTACTTCCTTCTCGTAAAGAGAGCTTTAAACCATTCGTGACAAAGCAAAAATATGAATTTTCTAGTCAAATGCAAATATACAAATATAAAATATAACTTCATAAACTGCTTTAAGGCCTTAACATTTTCAACAATACTTGATAGCGGATCGTTCGATTTCTCGAATTGGAGATCAGATCTACATGTTTATGTTTAATATATACAGCAAGGAAAAGGAATGATGCTAACATTCTATTTTTGACAATTGCTTTTTCCATATACTGGGACTGGTGAATTTCACTTTGTTGACAATGTACGAAACCATTATACGAGAAAATAAAACGAAGCGTGGAGGGGAAAATTTAACGTATCTGTTGTTGACCTTTAAAGAAAACTCAAAGCGAACATTCTTATTACCTTGTGTGGCATTCAGTAATTTCAATCATACAGAACATCGGATTGTCTCGGTTCTTACTCTTTGTGTGTGTGTGTGTGTGTGTGTGNNNNATATATATATATATATATATATATATATATATATATATATATATATATATATAAAACAAATAAATCCCTGATCCGTCCTCAAGACAGTGAAAGGTCCACACACAATCTGATAGCGATGCTTCGAAATATATTTGTAGATATGTTCGCTACTAAGACAATCTTGAAAGTGATTTAAATACAGCTCAAGGCATAACTACTATCCCTACAATTATAAAAAAATTCCCAAGACAAAGAACAAACATCAAAAACATAAAAGTTCATTATCTCTAGAACATTAATTGAAACAGATTAATTAAGCCATCAAGTTCGTCAGATGTTTCAGTGATTGGAATATCTTTGAAAACCCAATCGCTCAATCAATAACAGCTAATACTTCACGATGCAGATATTTTGAATGTTTGCCATTGCCCAGAAAAAAAAATACTAGAAAAGAAATAAGATGATAAATTTATATTTCGTTGTTGCTGTTGTTTTGGCTTTTTTATGTGTGTGTATAGCCTGTCAACAACAAGGTATTTTCAGGCTTCCAGGCCCTCCGTCAAGTGATAGCTTCCGTGGCGAGACTCTAACCCGCGACAGAAAGTCCTTGCAGAACTCAGGACAGATTCGCTTTCCACTGTACCATCAACGCCACTTGCATCTATTGTTACTAGTTTGTTATCTAAGTTGCTTTTTTTTTTTTGAATAGCACTATCAATTAACAGGTGAGTTTTACCAAAGTGAAACCGTAGCACAGAGAGCCTCCCTCACCCCTCACGTGGTCCTAACTCTCAGACCTGTGTGAAACCAATCCTAGCATTGATCATTGTTGTACTAATCATAGCAGTAATACATGCTCAACTAAATTTTGTTATTAAATTAGAGCAACAAAGATCTAACATTCCAAGCAACGTGATGAAAACCCATTACATATTAAAGAATAGAGTGGGAGAGAAAGCGTGCTGGTTTAAGAAAACACTTAACAGTGAAAATAAAAACTGCAACAGTAACCGCAAGGAACAGGCAGACCAAAAACGAAAGAGGTAGTGTGCCAAATAGAAACAAATTTAAAAACATAATTAAAGACCACAATAACTTTGACAACAGTGACAACAATAGTAGCAACGTCAGCGACGAAGTTAACAACAACCATAACATTATTAATAACTACAGCAGCTGCAACGACAACAACATTAATAACAGCAGCAGCAGCAGCAGCAGCAACAACAACAACAACAACAACAAACCTAGTAAGTTTGGTTTGCTCTAGATTAAAAAGAAAAGTGAGCACACGGCGACCGTTCTGGTGCTCACTCAAGCACCCTTGACACGCAACACACTCCAGGAGAGGGAACAGTCTATCCCACTACACACAGTCATCACTCCTGTAGCGTGTGAGCCGGTCTCAATCTAACTGCTCTATCTATAATGCAACGCTTGGATCACATGATATCACAGGCCGACGCTTCCAAAATGTCATTGTTCCAGTTCGCTTTCTCAATTAAACAGAGATAAAATAGAACATAAATCTATACAGGTTTTTCCTGACATGACTCGCTTAGGAGATAAAAATGTATTGATGAAATGAACATATGCAACACTCTTCACCCAAGTAAATAAATAAATACATCTTTTTCATGAACTTGATTGAAATTAGAATGAAACGCACGCACAGTTAATCAAAAACTCAACAGCATATGAAAGAAAACGCATAATAAATTTTGTTTCGATATTTGAAACATGTTTAATGACGCAAAGTATCCCGGTGCATTATGGCGTCACTTGGTATGTGTGTGTGTGTGTGTGTGTGTGTGAAAAAGCTTAATATGTTTGGGCGAGTGGGGAGGGGAGGAAGGTAACGTAAGAGGAAGGGTAAGGATTGATATTCATTCCAGTGATATCTGTTAAAGGTTAACAATGCAACTACTTAGCTCGACAGATCTTATGAGACCCTATTCGGGTCACAATAACGTACATCTATTCAAAGCCTTGAAAGGCAGATGAAAAGAAAATTATGAAACAATTTGTTTTCTGGTTTGAAAAAAAAGCATACCAAGAAGCTCTCTTGAAAGACACGAGTCAAACATGTTGTAAAAATCAAGATTATAAAAATTAAAGGGGAAAATAAGTCCGTGCAAAAGGATATTTTATGATACACGATATATGTATTGATGGAAACGCTAAATTCTTCTATAATGCAATCCAAAAAAATGTACACAAATATACTGAGTTCAGTATGAAAGAAAAGAAAACTTGCTCATAATATTTTATTGAGTAATATAACAATATCAAATTTTCACACCGCTCTTTTTATTACATTTGATACCAAATTTTAAGGCAGAAAAAAAGCTTAATAACAGCAACCACAACAAAAACAAAATTAACAAAAACAACATATCAAAAATAAAATTATATTAAACATTCACTACAATGAGTACAACATCTGTTTGAAAGGGGCAACAGCAGCAGCACTTAATGCCAACAAGGCTGACAGTCTAGCATCATGCGCGGAAATCCTTTGTCAATAAGATGGACAAGGTGATTTTATGGGATTTCTTTGGGTCAGATTCAGTTACAAAATATTTCCAAACTAAAGAGAGTTCACTTAAACAGAACTAGTCTCTTTGCGACAGAAAGTTGCTCTCAGAATTTCCTCTAATCATGTTCAGGTCCATTTGTTTGCTAAAAATGGACGAGGAAAAAAGACAATATTAGGAAGGCTATATTTTAGACATCAAAACAAATAGTAAGGATTATGCTAAACACAAAAAAGTAAACATGAACATCGCTACGACATGAATTGGCTTTTGATTTGAAAACGCAATTTCGTATCATGTTTCATCTCTAGGATGAAAACAGCTCTGCACAAAAAAGAAAAAAAAATGAACAGCCAAGCCAAAGGACAAAACCCCTGATTCAAGTAAACAAAAATCGACCAGGAAAGAGCTGTCATTTAGAGATTCGATGGAAATTGAATTTCAGAAATGATATTTCTAAAACCAATGCAGGAATGCACAGCAAGTATAAATAAGAATTCAGTAAAAAAGGCAAAACAACAATAAAAAAAATTACTTGAATTCAGATAAATTGTAATTTTTACAGACTGAAGTATTGCCTAGAAAAAAAAAATAAAACTAAGTATGTTCAGCCCTTTACCTATTAACAATTGAGTTTGCCCAAATAAACGAATAGGGTAATCTAAAAAATCACACAACTCAGAAACATAAACATTGGCAGGTAAGTGGATAAAAAAATAAGCAGTTGATAAAGTGACCTAAAATCCGCAGGTACTTTTCATATTTAAAGAAGTAATTTGTTTACAAGAAGTAGAAAGGAAATTTTAACGATCATTAGCGATTGAAACGGGGGCAGGTTTGAAAGACATGGCTAAGAGGATTTTAAAGGTTTAGTGTGTAAATTTGTTGGGTTTTTTTTTTATTTTAAACAGAGTATCTATGTACAAAATGATAAAACAAGAAATGGGTTTGACTGTTTAGTATAAAGGAAAAATGATGTAATCGAATATTCAATCAACGTCATCGCAAGTTTT
>BLXT01004974.1:350780-360780 GCA_019648995.1 Plakobranchus ocellatus
TTTTTTTTTTTTTGTTTTTCAATTTTGGCTTTGTTAAGTTTTCTTTTTATCGTCTGAAAATATGGCCATCTTTAAATTTAGTAGACAATATTTTTGTTTGTGCTCAATGTCTCCTAAGTAAAAACATTCATTGTTTTAGAATAACGATATAGTGCATATTCGAAATAACACAGTATTTTGACGCGCAAGAAGATACCGGTATTTTATTTAAGATGATTATGCATACTACCAAACACCTATACATAAATACTTATACATACATGTTTGCATACACTCATACATACATACATACATACATACATACATACATACATACATATATGCATACATACATACACACATAGAAAGTAGCAAGAAATAAGGTACATGGCAATCATTGTTGGCTTGCCTTCCGTGCTGCCACCTCACCCATTCTACCTCCTCCATTTCTTAGATGTAGAGCTTTACGCATTGATCTAGCCCATAGTCAGCTGTAAAAATGACAGAGTATGGTGCTCAGTTTTTATCAAATGCTTCCGAAACTTGGCTAGCATCTTTTTCTTTGAATGGCAAATTGAAAGCAAATATTAATGTTCATATTTTGCGACACATTGATTTTTTTCCGTCTGGATCCTGTGAAGAAGCTTTGCTTGTCCGACTTGTTTCTTCTAAACATTCTCTAAATTAATGATTCTATGTCAACTTTCACCTTTACAGCTTCCCGCTTTCTCCAGTACGGCGAGTTGTTAAGGTCCGTTTATAACTATTCAAACGTTCCAGAGATTACTTATTATGTATATAGTGATTTCATGAAGGCTTTATTCAAGACAAAAAGCGTTGGTGGTTCAGTGGATAGAAATACGCCTCACATTGTGCAAGGACCTCTGTTTTGTGGGTTCGACTTGGAAGCCCTGGCCTGAGAAAGGCCTAAAGCTTTGAGATTCCCTTGTAATAGACGCACTTTAATGCATAATAATATTCAACTCTTTTCTCTCAGATTGTTTCCCTTATAAAAGTGCCAAGAGTAGACTCGAAATGCAGATATCTCTATTGCATCCTGTTTATTCAAAAACTTTTTCGCAAGTGTTTAAGTTATGCAGGAGAGTAGACCACAATATCGAGCTCATTAGAAAGGCTGATTGCCTCAGTGAAACTTCTTCATTTTGAACATTTAAAAACGAATGCTTAAGTCATGGTTCTGACTATGGCATGGCCATTTGAGTCGTGTATAAATATTCATTATCGATCTAACAAACAAAAAGAAGGTAGTAGAGTGAAACAATCAAATTCCACTACCTTAGAATTAAATGGATTCAAATTGTCTAGCTGTGACATCGCAAATTATCTTATGGGTATACCGATCAATATGCTATTGAGAACCTCCTTGTTTGTTGTTGTTGGAATTTTCGTTTTTGTTTTACTGTAACTGCCCTTATTGTGGAATAACTCAGATCTATGCCAAAATCAATGCATTTCTGAGACCAAGACCTTTCAGATGATACTCCTAATATAGAAATGCATCAATACAAATTTTTAAACATGCATCAATCAACTGGAAAAAGATACCCTAAAGAGAAGGAATACATCAGATTTTTAAAAAAATCAAGTTGCCTGTTATATAAGCCCAGGACGATATCTTGATAAAAATATATAAGTGTTTGAATCTTCTAGAGTCTTTGGTTTTTTTTTCGCTTTAGCTTGCAAAGTTACGCACAAAATAGCGTGCTTTTATTGGCTTATTTGATTATGAAATACTTCGTATACTTCTGTCTTCACTTGTTTAAAAAATGCGAGGCTTTTTTTTTTTCATCGCATGCTTGGAGACTAGCACCAGCTTTATTTTCTGGGCATATCGAAACTCCAGATCGGTCGATCTATGATTACCTTCTGACCAAGTATTGAATTCTCTCTGCTCACGAATAACCATAGTAAATCTGTTGATAACCTTATCTAGATTTATCTCTAAACCTAACTCGAACCCACAACCCTATCAGGTACTCTTCTTAGACAGAGAGGCCAAATGACTATGCCTTGAAAATAACGCCTGTGATAATCGCATGGCATGCCTTGCAAATAGCAACTTCTTTTAAAAATTCACTGCGTTCAGAGGAAATATACCGTGGAAACCTTTTAAATCATATGCCCAAGGATTCGATTAAAACACCTCGAATAAACGGGATTCGAAATATCCAGGTATTTAATCTTTTAGGCAGCGATAGTAAGATGTCTATTTAGAGGGTCAACTTTTTCATTCAGGTCTTGCCATTGTAGTCCCTTCATGCAAAAACACCTCCAGCATGGTCTTGACAGAGAACTCCTTGTGATGTTTTATCATGAGGGCTAGCTTTGCTTCACGTTCAAGAAAAAAGGAGACAGAGACAAGAGGAAAAACTTTTTAATGCCGTCAACTGCGAGTTTGACTTCGGATTAAGAGAAATTAGATTCTCACTGATCTTTGAGTTCTGAGATGTAGTTTCACAAAAGCAAGGACTTGAAATTGAGCGTTGTTATTGGTAATAGATGCCCTCCGAATGAACACAGTCATGCAGCTTTGAAATGCATATAAACTTCCATTAAAAGTACGTATAAATTCTTAATAGTTAAACTACATGTATTGAAAGATGTTTTCCGTTGATTTTTAGTCTAGCCCTGTAATAGATATCATATTTATTATTTTTCTTAGTCGCGCTACAACAACCAAAATATAATATGGACCGCGTGCATTTCAGGTACGAACAAACCAACGTAAGAGAGTGACGAAGAAAAAGGTAACTCCCCTTTCGAAATTATTAAGTAAAACATACAATATGCCCGCTTTATACAATTTAACTCGTGTGCTTCAGAATGCCATTAGCGACTCACAATTCATGAAGTTTTTGTATTTCATTGTGTACTTTCATACTTTAAATCACTTTTAAATTTGACCAAAATGAACCCACATAAACAATACATAGTCTTATTAATTTATTTAAACAAAAATAACATTGAAGGCTATGAAATATGGGCAAGTAAAAAAAATTGCGGAGCAAGCCATTTTTATGGGTTTCTGAAAACTAAGAGGAAATAAGCTCTTGGTTGTCGCTTCGGTTTTCTTTCCCACATTTATAAGATAAAAAATTCAAACTTACTTCCTTTTGATTGCAAGGGGGAATAACAATACTATGTTACCTCGTTTCCAATTTTTACATTATTATTAAAGTAAAGAAGAAGTACCGAGGAAGAATTAGAAAGAAAAATGACACGGCAGTTTAAAAAATATTTTTTTTCCTTTGTTTCAGTATTAGTTGGCAAAGATGGCTTCGTGATAGGTTTTGTAGACATGACAATGAAATATTTTTTAACAAGCCTTTTTTTATGATGGGAAAGGGAAAAGGTGGTAAAGATTGTACAGAATACGAAAAAGTGGGACAAAGAAGTAGAGAAAGAGATAGATAGATAGATAGATAGATAGATAGATAGATAGATAGATAGATAGATAGATAGATAGAGAGAGAGAAAGAGAGAGAGAGACAGAAAGGGGGAAGAGACAAGGAGTATATCATTGGCAAAGAGGAAAAAGAGAAACAAGCTTGTAAATTGTGGTTTATCTTAATTGACACAATTTGACCATACAGATCACCATACTTCAATACACTGACTACAATCCCTTCCAGCGGGCTTTGGCTTTTTTTTATTTAACGGCAACAACAATGACAGCAGTGTCCTTAGGCGAGCAACGATCATCAGCCGTAATGGCTCCCTTTAGTACTGCCAGATCCCACGCTCACGTCGCTCAGACCAAAAGGTAATAGAGCACTTAGTTTGCTAGTCCAACCTGGCAATGCCAAGAATAACAACAGCCAATTAGCGAAGGCTTTAAGGGGGGGCTGATTTGAAAGGAAAGAAAAGTAATAAGAAGAAATAGGCCTAACGGGCCATAAAACATCGTTTCCTAAGATCAGCTGGCTATTAGAGAAGAACAAACGAGCCAACTTAGGTTTTTTGGGAGAATAATGGAGATTTGCATTGTTTAGTTTTTTTGAAACAATTGCATGAGTTTTTTGGTAAAATCTTAAGAACTGATGAGATAATCTTAAATTCCATCTTTGTCTGCAAATTCCAATTGGTCAATCACGCTACGTTTTGACACCTTTACCAATCAAACTAGAAAGAAGAAACCCCTAATCATTAACTAAGAATTAAAGAAAAAGCTATCCTGTTACGTTCAAAAATTAATATATATATATATATATATATGTATATATATATATATATATATATATATATATATATATATATATATATATAAAAAAGAGACATTAACAACTCTAGCATCATTTTAATCGATTTGTTTTGTGCCATCTAAGTGCAATTCATAAAATCAAACGGGCCTTTTCGCTTTTCGTCTTTGTTTTCGGATTGACCGATCTACCAAGCTGCCATTTCTGGAATTCAGATCTTCGTCGGTCCAAGGCGTAGGTGGTAAGATGGAACTCAAACTCTTCACTACAAGGAGCAAACAGAAAGGAAATTTTCATTTTGATCGAAATAAATATCAAGATTTGAAGATAACTCTAGAAGCCAGACCTAGATTAAGATATGATTCTGTTTTTGAAATATCTCACAGAATCTAGAAAAAATTTTTTTTGTGGTTGAAATCAAAATTTAAAATAGCACGATGCAGGTCCGGCCTATAGAGATCTAAGTTTTATTGGGAATTTTTGGTCTAACTTTTAAAAGTATTGGAATCTATTATTTACATTTAAATGAACACCAAAACATCTGCCGACCTAGATTTTGGATAAAAAGGGTCAAAGATTTTAAAGAACAGGTTATATGGATGGTGACTTTTAGTGAATATTTTATTCGATTTTTTTAAACTCAACTTTGAGATTAACCAACAAATATAGGCCTAAATATGAAACACCGACAGGCTTAGAAACTTAGAATATAAATTTAGCTCTATACTCAACGCTTACATCTGGAATGTAAATGAGGACAGAAAGTATAGAAGCTAAGACAAGAGACTTTGCTGACTGCTGACCTCTAGTTTCAGCAGAGATAACCAATCATTATCGATTTGCTGAATGATAATATATAGAATTTCTAGGGTGCCTGTTGTATATCTCCGACATTTATTTATGATGGCCGTAGACAGTACGATAAGTTAACTAGATTGAAATATATGGATTGCATTCAATGCATTGAAAAAGAAAAGATTAAAAGCGTCGTCTTTAAAGTAAGAAAATTTTCCCATTGAATACACTCCTTTTATTTCCTCAGCCTAAAATTCAGCATATTTTACTAAAATATAGATAGTTGCAAAAGCAGTTTTAGACCTTACTTATCAAACTGACTGTACAGTGCGTTCAACATAATTAAGATCGTTATTGTCAAGAAATTTTACATCAACTAGCCATACCCTCCTGATTGTCATCATATTCATCATTATCATCATTTTTCTGATACGCAATACCATCATCATCATCATCATCATCATCATCATCATCATCATCATCCTCATCATCAACATCATCTCCATCATCATCATCATCATCATCATCATCATCATCATCATCATCATCATCATCATCATCATCATCATCATCATCACCATCATCATCATCACTATTATTGTACCGCAGTCTCGTCTATCTCTACCATTATTATCTTCGTCGCTTCTTTCAAATTTTTTTTTCCAAGTCCTCCACCTTATTTTACTTTTCTGTCTTCCTTTCTTTTATTTTTTTTTCTACATCTCTTCTTATTTTTTTCTTTCATCTGTTTAACGGTCATTTTCATAATCCTATAATCGCCTGCGTCATTTTACAGTGCTCTAAAAATAAAGCAAAATGCCATCTCCGCTTCTTCTGATCCTTTGTTTATAGGCCTGGTGTTTTTCTTCTTCGCTAAAAATCATTCCTGGCTAAGAATCTTCTGGCCATTATGTGATTGCATTTTCATCAAACAATCAAAGGCAAAAGAATCCAAATCTTAATGATTGAGGGTAAAGCAGCAGCGTCTCTTTTTTGGGGGGCCAAAGGCCCGTTCACTTTCAAGGTAATCTTGGGCATTAAGGCCAATGAAAGGCCAGCACGAGGAGAACGGGCCTTAAGTTCGACCTATAGCATAAAGGAAAGTGCAGCGTTGCGGGCGTTCAGGGCGGATTCACGAACGATTTCACCACTGACGTGCAAATCAGAAGGGTGCCGAGTTGAATGAATGTGCAATTTTCTTTCACATCATTTGAACTCAAGTTTGTGGATAGTTTAAAACAAAATGAGGTTGCAGGCGACATTCCTTATTGTAAAACGTACCTTTTTTTTTTAATCATTCAAAAGCTTTTACAGCCTTTTCGTTTTTCAGTGGACTCTCGGATACAGGCCCACGTAATCGCCGATTGTTTGTGGTGAGCTCAGACACACGCCAGGAAGGTTCCTACTCACTCGGCAAACATAAAAGCGTATCTCTGATTAATATTTGCTAAAATATGGTTTTAAAATCATTGCATATTTCAGCCTAAGAGCTATCAAATTAGTGTTCCTATAATAGATAAGCGCAAAAAAAGCATGCATGAACCAAATGGAAACTGGTATCTTAAAAAAGAGGGAAAGCCTAAGATTCTTATTCATGTCTAAAAAAGAAAAAAACAAACTAAACAAAGTAAAAATAAAATGAGATTTGCCATTATCTCAGCCCACTGACGCTGATTTTCTAGGCGAGATGACTAGATATTGCACCACCGAGAATAGAACGTGGAGTATTCATCCGCTTTTCTCTCTCTCTCTCTCTCCTTCTCTCTCTTTGGTCTCTCTCACACACACAACCTCTCTCTCTCTCTCTCTCTCTCTCTCTCTCTCTCTCTCTCTCTCTACCTACATATTCCGCTGCTCCCCGCTTGCCCAGCCCAGCTTTTACTAACCCAGTCATAAAAATACTATAAAGATCCTTTTTCACAGATTCTCTATAGGGCGATCTGTCATGGATAAATGATATAAAAGGATGAAATAACCAATTTATTTTTTCCTGACCTAAATCAACGAGTGATGACAAAACCAAGTGCGCGCTTTTCCAGACTTTTCTAAAAAAAATGTGTTTGAATACAGAAAAGGAATATCGTTACCAATAACTTGAGTTTCAAACTGAATAGTTCATCATGGACAAAAATAGTTACATGACATTTAAAAGAGAAGTAAAAAATTAAAACCAACGTGTAAATCAACGAGAGATTGACAGCTGTATCGAAAGAAGCGAGGAAATATCGTTTTAATAAACACTGGAAGTTATACGGACCCTTTTTAATTTGGAAGTAGTTGAGAGTGGTTTTTTTCGCACTGAGGGCTATTACATTGTGGTGCACAGTGGCATCTAAATAAACCCAGAGGCAAAATGAAATGAGAGAGATGCCAATACGCCAAAATTCAACTAAATAATGCGATAGGGCTAGTGTGGTTTCTGGTGGCTTCTACGATTGGGCCTCATAAATCGTCCAACGGCTGTAAACCACTTTTTACTAGATTTCCTTTGCGACCTGGTTAATTTATAAAAAAAAAACGGGAAACTGTTTTTAAAAACAAACGTAACTTTCCTGCCTTGGTAGATTTATGGTCAAGTTTTCCCTGAAATTGATTTTCCATACTTTTCCCACCAACTCCTTTATTAGAAATAATATTGCAGAGAAAAGTGGATTTTTTAAATTTTAACAGTAAGATTTCGAATTCCTTGGCCTCTATTCAATACCGAAAGGAACTAAACATCCTGGATTAATTTTGTCACTGAGCTTACAAAGGTTTCAAAGTTAAGCCCCCACTCTACTCTACTCATTACCGAAAAGTGATAATACCAAGATAATGTTTGCATCAAAGCAATAATTTAATAAAGTATTTCTTGATATTGTATTTATACAGATGTTTAGCTTTGCTTCATATTTTTTTAGCTGTTGATAAACAATGGTGATCAATGGCGTAAGAGTAAAGCCATACAACCACCCCATGGACATCGATATAGTAAACTGATCACATCAACAATCAATGAGGACTGCAGGGCAATGGCTAGCATAAATGCCCTGAAACTTGCAGTGACTTTCTGTTCTAATGCGCGTTTGAGTCCGCCATCTCCACCCTGACCTAATGAAAACCTCAAGGCTTGAGATATCCAGACCTTTAACCGACAAGCGTTTTAATGCACACAAAACGTTAAAAAAATCTGCAATGCAAATTGAGAGATCGCTAAACTAGACAAAATCTTAACTTTTCATCATATTGTAGAGATGCAATGAAGAACATAAATGAGCCATAAAATAAACTTTTTGTCTTGATCGAGTTGCTTTTCGATATTAATTGAATGAGCTACTGAAATACAAGCAACTCTTTTCCTGGAGACGCAGACAATGTTTCGACCCATTCATGGTGAGTAGCATATCGCAAGGAAATCAAGTCTTTTAAGTATATTTCCTCTCTATTCAAAAAAAAAAAAATTGAAATGATATTTTTTAAAAAAGAAAAGTCATATTTTTAAAAACGTCAAAGGCATATTTCACAAGAAAGGCAGATGTATTCAAAAAGTTAAAATGATACATTAAAAAGGTTAACAAAATCAGTTGTCAAAAATTTTAAAGCATAGCTTATATCCAGACGTATATATGTATTAAATTAAAAAAAAAGAAAAACAAAAACAAAAATAAAAGCAAAACGTAAACCATCGCTATCTATTCTTTTCCTGTGGACTGGCTTTAAACAAAAACCCAACCCTGCTGTTCGGGTGTCAAGACCATCGCCATGACCAAAAAAAAAAAAAAAAAAAAAGTTTGAAGTGCGATTCGTGGATGATTCCGACTGTTCATTCTCAATCTGTCACTACTGCGATTCAAATAACTAATAACATACAAATATACTTTAATTTTGTCACACATTTTTTTGCACGAATATTTGTCCTTGTTTGTCCTGCAATATTTATTGAAAAAGAGGATGGATACCTGGTAGGTGTAATGCCTAGAAAAAACAGTTTTGAATGAGAGGATGCACCGCCCGGTGCTTGCTAACCTAAAGCAGAATGAACGGTATTTCACTGAATCCTTTATTCGAGCTTGTTTCACATCACTTATCTTTTTAAGATAGATTTGCCAGATGCACCCTTTTAAAATTCCACGGATAAAACAGACAAAAACAAATTTTCAAACATGTTTCAGATCTTGTTCAGTGTAATATGTTTATGAGGTGCAGAGGGCACTGACTTTGGAACAGTTTCAGGTCTTCATGACATGAAACATGAGAAAAAAATCATATTATGAACTTTAATAACTTTTATTCTATCCCACAAAAAAAATGTCCTAAATTATGTGTTCATACTCACACATTTCAACGACTGAGATTTGTAGCATAAGGGAAAATAATGTTACAGGGCCTAAGTTTGTTTACAATCCAACTAATGCACAGACATTAGCATCTATGAGATTGTAACGTAAATATTAATACATCCAATCCAACCACTCACTTTCAATCTCATTAAAATACCTGCCATCCAGTCCGTCAGGGCTGATGAAACAGACCGCAAACCACTTGACTGTGAAGTGGACAAAGTGATCAGTGGCGCCCTAAGCCTTGAGTGCCCGGTAGAATCATAATGCTGCTCTATAAACCATTTCTATGGTTGTAACTCATTTATCTTAAGACTAATGTCTGTGTCCTAGGTAAGGAGGGTTTGGGCATGACTCTTGCTCTCTTGGTATAAAGATGGATTCTCATCGAACGCTCTATCCCATAAAATGCGGCAGCTTTATTATTCACGAGCTCCTAAAGCTGCAAACATGATTAATGTTGAGATAAATAGGACGAATGATTAAGGAAAATAACGCAAAAATGATAAATTAGTCGACCTTTCAAAATCACAAGCGAGCTAAGAAAAACAAGCTACACCATCATACAGAGAGAAGTAATTTCTGCTGGCTAGAGAGTGGTAGTGTCAATGGCAGAATGTTTAAAGAATTCACCCTGACATCTGCAGGGAGCCTTCTGTCTTAAGTTGGGAGCCCCGCCACAGGCGC
>BLXT01004974.1:386770-401310 GCA_019648995.1 Plakobranchus ocellatus
AATGGAGAATGATAATTAAATTTATTCCTTTACTTTATCACTCTTGCATTATATTTCGACAAATGTAAAAAAATTAACTATCGCTTTTTCTAAAAAAAAGAAAAAATTAAAGAGAAAAGAAAAAGAAAGGAAATTTCAGGGTGCATCCAGATCTCAAGGTAGGTTCCTTGGTCATTAAGTCACCATTTTCTAAACAGGTTTAAAAGAAAATAAGAACAAAATAATACATGAATCATTCATATTAGGTATAATAAAATGGAATAAAAGCCTGTTATAAAACACTTACGACTTGCAATTTATAAAGAAACAGCTTTTCTAAATTCTTTTTTAGCGGATTATGTTTGACAAATAGAAGAGACAAAACAGTCCTGATATCAACAAGGATCTTTCTGTCGTGAATTCGAAACCACTACAGATGTACTGGTCTGACACGAGGCCTGAAAGTCTGAGATCGCCTAGCTAAAAAAGACGGGCTTTATCCTCACGAGCCAACCCATATTAAAGCATGGAAACTTCAGCGATAACTTTTATGGCATTAGCTACTATGGGAAGCCACATTCATCACATTTTAGCACAGAGGACATTTATTCTTGGTTTAACTTTTTATTCCCACCAAAAACATCCAGACAAAACACACTTCTCAAAAAAATAAACATTACACATTTCTTCACATGATATATATTTTACAACTGCTCATTTTTTATCATATTATTATCTTATCAGATATTCTTATCGTTTTTTCCCCATACCACAAAGCCATGTAACGACGCTTCAGCCAATTGTCTTTGGTGAGTAAAAATATACTTTTTCAATCATCAAACTATTGGCAATGGTAGCAGTAACAGTTATGTGAAGATCTTATCCTCATCGAGTCTAGCTTTATGTTACCTGGCGAAATGGAAGCCAGACCACACTGAGAGGTGAGTCAGATCTCCTAATGTGTGTCATGATTACCGCACATTACAATATAACACACGATATAGTGGGAAAAGAGGAACATGTCATGCAACAGATTGAAGCTATCAAAACTTCAACCCGCTGGAAAACTGACACGGGATGGAACAGAAAAAAAGATCAGAAACGGAGAAAAAATATGCGTGATAAATATGATTTGATTAAGTGAAAAGAAGTGTTCTTGGCATAGTGAGGAATTCAACTTAGAAAAAAAAAACAAAAAAAACAAAACAACAACAACAATAAACATTCAAATAAAATATGTAAGATAAAAAGATGTGTGAAAAAAAACAGAAAGGTGTTAATGAGCCTGCTTCAGGCTTATGTTGCTTAGAGTCTGTACTCCTTCTTGAAATGAACAATATTAGTAAATGTACTTTGCTATTGACATTCGCAACATAGCATGTCGAAGCTGTGACTGGTACACAAATCTAAAACCCACAGTCGCCCAAGATATGAAACGGACTCATTTTCTTAAGAACAAAAGTGAACATAATTATAAAGAACTAAAGCGCAAAATCTGGACTCGTTTTCTTTTAGCCTACAACCATAAAAAAAGGAGGGGTAAATCAACCTGATAGGATGTTGGATGCATAATTAGATAAATTTATTGTTTATTTTTTAATATAGCCAGTTTACAATAACATGATTTTTTTTTTCTTTTAGGCCCTTATTCAGCCTACAGGGGCGTCGGTGGCACAGTGGCTTGTGAGTCTGCCCTGAGATCTGCAGGGACCCTTCTGTCGCGCGTTCGAGCCCCGCCATCGGCGCCCCGGCACGTCGGAGGGCCTTAAAGCCTAAGATCATCTTGTTCTGGCTATATAAAATAACCCCTTCAGGCTACGATGCCGGTGTCGAGGCTCGAACCCGCAACAGAAGAGAGCCTGCAGGTCTTTGGACTGGTCAGTTATCCACTGAGCCACCAATACCTTAGCACAGTTAGATTTAAGACACACTGTAAAACTCTGGGCATCAAGTAGCTTTCAGCATCCTCAATCTATTGGGTCAATGTATTTCTCATATACAAACAATTCTAAGGTATAAGGAATACTAAGTATGGTTATATTTATTCTATGTTCAAGCAATTGAATAATTGGTTGGGGCGTATCGGGAATGAGAATATACCAAACTACACTGAAGAGACATCAGAGAAAGTGTTTTCTTCCAAAATAATGAAGAATAAGACTGCTGTGTTTCCTTAGCTCATAAAAGGCCTGATGGTTAAAAACGGTCGCGCAGCCATACTTGACCTGCATGTTAAAGCACACATGCAAGAAGTGAACAAACACAGAGATTGGTGAGTAAAAACCATGTTATTTACTTGTAAAACGCTTTTCCTTTCAACTTTTGGTACCACGATTTCTACATTTTGAAATGCGAATTGCCTAATCTATGTATATTTTTGCAAATTCCTATTGTACCTTTAAATACGCTACAGCTTCAGTCCACTCCATTTCTATGATATACAACATTTTGTATATCTCGCAATAGTAACTGTATGTAAAAAAAACAAGACACACACAAAAAAAAAACAAACATAAGGTTCACCTGATAACCCTTAGAATCTCTCTGGTGTACTCAGACTAGTTGCTTCAAATCGAAAGGTGTTGGATCACCTGTCCAAGTTAATAAATTGGTCAGTCTGTGACTTTCAATTCTAAAGAGGCCATCCATCCCTGGTTACCATCTCAGATCTACCATTTGAGAAGCTATACATAAACATTGTGCTAGGGTAAGAAGACCTTATCGTTGTGTTGGAGAATTCCAGTAATTGACGATCACCTAAACTTATTTGGGATGATTTCCACACGGGCTAAGATTATTTATGTAATCACGCTGACTTAGCTCATACTTATTGCACTCTTTGAAGCAGTACCCTAGCCAGAATGATGTCGAACTCTCATTAGACAAAGTATGTGGCACTTTCGTCACACTGAATCAACAATTTTTATTCATGCCATATTTTATTCCTACAACGTGTTCGTCTCCGTCTAACCATCCCATACCTAAGCTCAAGTTAGTTTTATGCAGCATTCATTCTAATATTAGCGTCCATTTTGTCAAATAGTAATATTTAGAGGATAAACTATGCCTGATTTATGCCTGACCAAAATTAATTGATTTCATAATAGAGTTTATTCTATTGATAAAGAAATCTTTTTTTGTGTGTGTGCATTTAGCACGATATTTCTAGATTAGATTTTAGACTACCTTAGTCATCAAAAACTTTTTTTCTGGACTTTTTATATAAGTGCCATAATAGCTCGGTTGATATAGTCGTTTTGCTATTAGTATGTCTAAAGTTGTCAGAAGCTTCTAAGCCGTCTCCGACACGTTCTATTGTAGATTTATTTCGTATTATGCATTGAGTGTCAGCATTCTCTTCCAGCATGATAAGTGAGGAAACGATCTCAACGAAGAAAATGTATATTTTATTTATTTTCTTTATGTAGGAGGTGAGGAGAGAGAGAGAGAAAGAGAGAGAGAGAGAGAGAGAGAGAGAGAGAGAGGAGAGAGAGATGGAGAAAGAGTTAGAGGGAAAATGAGATTATCACCAAGATTGTTAAATGAAACATGCTTTCATAAGCTTTCTTCAGAATGCCTTAGTTTTTGTATTTTATTTTAACGAAAGCAAAGACCGTCACTTAGGCTAGGCTAATCCAGAGCCCAGAAATCCAGCACATTTTGCTCTTACAAGATATAACCCACTGGAGCCTCTTTTAGCCTGTAGAGCCCAAAGGATTTTACTCTCTCTGGTGGGCCTTATAGGGACGCTAGTAAGGATTTATGAACCTCATAAAGACGCGCTTTCGAGAATTCGGGCGGTGATAAATTCTCGCTTATGCCTTCACTTGTGAAGTGATGATTGTTGGAAAAAATTATAAATGGATGGGGAAGCAGGGAAAGGATAGATATATATTAGGTTGTCGGACAGACTTAGATGTAAATGCATAAATAGATGATAAAGACCATCTATATGATGAAAAGTAAATGGATAGATAGATAGATAGATAGATAGATAGATAGATAGATAGATAGATAGATAGATAGATAGATAGATAGATAAATAGATCAAGATAGATAGATGGAAAATAGATCAGTATAGAGAGACAAAAAAAAAATAAACAGACAGATAGATAAATAGAGTGTTAGATAGATAGAAAGATAGATAGATAGATAGATAGATAGATGGATAGATAGATAGATAGATAGATAATTTGATCTAGTTTCTTCTCATGTGCTCTTTATTTGGTTAAATTGAAATTAAAAAGCAAGATTCTCTGGGTTCCAACCATTTTACTTTTTTTTTGCCGCTCCCATCTCAACATACTGTGGTCACATCTCCCTCTCGCATCTTCTTTCCTCTTTTGACCCCTGTCCACCATCACGTCTCCGAGCCGACCAAAGGAGAGCGTATTTAATATTCCATAAACGTGAGATAAATTTGCCAGGCTTCCATGCGATGCAAGTAATTCTTTGGTATCCCGAAACTGACCCTTCCTAATCATTTCTTGCAGCACAAATAGAACACGGGTAGCCAAAAGATAATTTAATTCATTGAAAAATATAATCAATTTATGGAAGCGTTTTGCACTCTACTTTACCCCACAATAAGGGTGTAAATCCAGGTTTTTCAAGCTCATTAAGAATAAACGTGTCCAAGATATTAATATCTCGATTTTATCGTTGAAATGTACTATTACAGGTTTTTTTTTTCCAGAGCATTTTCCAAAAGAAGCCTCATCTACAGGATAATAAGATGAAAATGATTGATCACTAAAAGGTACATCTAACCAATTCTAAAAAAAACCCAGCAGCATCTAGCAAGCTCTTTAGAGTCCAGGTTTGTAAAAAAAATGATTAAGTGCAAAAAAAATTTACAATTAGACCTAAAAGTGTCTCAACACTAAACAGCTATGGTTCGACCGCAAAAATGTCATATACCTTACGTTCATTTAAATATCCTTTCCATGGAACATTTAAATTATTATTTATCCATCTTATATAATTTAAAAAATAAAGTGTTTTAAAGTCAACAGGTTCAGGAAACATAGTTTTGAGAAAATGGCTTCTATGTTTATACCTTGTTTTCATTGAAAGAATAGATGTTCAAATTGATTTTACAGACACATGACACATATACATCACACCATAATGCATTCTAACCCACAAATGAGAATTTTAAGAATTTGTTTTTGTGAAAATGAATATTTAATTAACAAATTTAACATTTTGGGCCCATCATTGTGTTTTACACCTCGACCATGACCTTCTTCAGTTCCAAAAATAATTTTACAACAGTAGCTTTGACCTCTAGATCTAGATTAGATCTTTAAATTTAACCATTAGCAGGCAGTAAAAACTGCGGTTTTCAGCTAGATCTAGCTTCCAAACACCAATAACAAACGACAACAACGATAAAAAAATCTAGATTTAAGCGAGGAGAGACAAAATGAAAGAAAAAGGGATACACCTAGCAATCGTTGTTGAATGGATTTATTTTCAATTATTATCACAGAGTAATTTTTTGATTATTTTTTCTTTATTCATCATCTATGTAATGTTTTTTTTTTTTAATTGTTTTTTTTTCATAAAGCAATCTCTGATGATATCATCATAGGCTTAAGAATCGGCTGGTCTTAGGTTTAAAAGCTTTGCAATGTTCGAGTCATTCATTGAGGCCACAAGTGTGGGTTGGTCAAATTGTGATCAAAAGGTGAAGGACTGACTTTTGAAAACATTTTTTGAATTGCAGTAAAATTTAAAATAATGCTGTCAAGGGGGAACACTCAATAATATGAAAAAGTATAAATTTTTTGAAGAGCTTTAGCGGACAAAAAACCTAAATTGTTTGCTTAACGGATCATCGGATTGCGCCATTTTTTTTTAATTCAGGGAGTATGAAGTTATCTCATAAAACAACTGTGCACTCAACTAGGTTTCTTTGTATTCATGCGTACTTGTTAGAATCTAACAGCTAAGAAGATGCCGTTTAGTTTAGTATATAATACTTGTTCGTTTGCTGTAATGTAGATCTAGTAATTGCGATACGAATCAGGTTTTAAGTTTGGGAAATTGGCCTGCGTTTTTTGGCTTTCGTTGCCACAAACCTAATCAACGTGACTTACAAAAAAAAATATATATATAATTAAACAGGTTATGGGCTACAGAAATTAATAAAACTTGGAAGAATATGAAGATGAATAAATTGATATTTTGTTTGAAAACAAAATCTCAATTTCGGCCATGAACGAGGTAATCGACTTTAAATGGCTCTAGTACAAAACTAGCCTTTGCGACATCCGACGGGTTTTACTGTGCGCCCACACAATGATTTTAAAGCTACTTTTTAGTGACTGCAGCTTTTACTAATACTATCCGTGATCATCTAACTTTGGGCTTTGTCATTATTCATTTACAAATTTATAAAAACCAATCCCACATAGAAATTGAAGTCCAATCTCCATTTTAAAATAAACAATGAATGTCAAAAGGACGAAATGATTGCATTATTCAGTCAACCAAACACTGATGAAAAAGGAATGGAATTGCTTCTGAAAAATGCATGTGGCAAAGAATCGGGACATTTACGACGATCGATTGGAATTCAGGAATTCATCATGAGTGAAAAAAAGTTCACAGCATCAAAGTAAGGGAAAATAGCATTTCTTGTTAAGCGTGCTAATTTTGTACAGAACAAATAATTTATAAGACGGGGAATGCACATTTAGATGGGCTGAAAACAAATAAAAAAAAATAAATAAAGATCCTTCCTGATCGCGAAAGATATTGCGTTGTGAGGAAAGTGCTTTAGGGACAAAAATGTAATATCAAAATGAAGATAGAGATAGGGATGAAAATGATTTTGATGAAATTGAAAGGCAAGAAAAAAATAAAATTTTTCAAACCGTATCTTGCTAAATGTTGCTTTGTATTTCCCCCATAACTTAAAAAACGATTCAAATGTATCACTAGGAAAAAAGACATGATGAGAGCCTAAGAATAAAATTTTCTATTTTTCCTCTATCAATACACCATTTCCGCCCCAACTTCGGCACTTTTGTTATTGCCGGTGTAGCACGCCAGAGTGACTCTACCTCAGAAAGACTCTAGAGTCAAAGTTGCGGCCGCCAGAAACACTTTGGAGTCCCTATGGTGGCCGCCAAAATCACTCTGGAGTCTGCCTGGCGGACGTCAAAATTACTTAAGAGTCTGTCTGGCGACCGCCAGATTGACTCTGTCTACGCGAAAACAACTCTAGCCCAAGGGAGGATAAATGGAAACAAAAAAAAAATAATCCCCTACATTTAATGTTCTTGGCAGGGAAAAATGGCTTTCACTTTTGATGAATTTGAAAATTTCTTTCAGGAGAAAATAGTGTTGGGTTTGTGAGAATCTTTTTCTGCAATTATTTCATGTATTACTAGATCTAGATGGGTACCCGTTCGATGAACGGAGTTACATGTGAGATATGAGAGCAATGATCGGTTTCAAAAAGAATATACTAACTCCGACATGTTAGGTGAATTAATAGATCAAAATGTGACTGCAGTGTAACAAGCTGAATGGAAATATGTTCACATAAAATAAAAAAAAAAAGTTTATAGATGAAAGAATAGATGACTTTGTATACCGATAGAACTAAATTTAATTTTTCTGCTATCTAGGAATGAGTCAAAGTGTGTGTGTGCGCGTTGGTGTGTTTATGGCAGTAGAGTTGACAGGGCACCATTTCCCCACCAAAGTACAGGCTGATACTGAATAGGCATACTCACAACAGCAGTCTTCTTCTAACAAAAAAAACTAGCCTGAGACTGAATGTGCATATTCAGAAGAATAGTATTCCACAGACAAAATACTTTGATTGCAGCTGGCGTAGATTAAAGATTTATTTTTGTACCTGTTTCTTTCTTCTTTGACATCGTGTCATTTTTTAAATTAACTTTTGAAAGAGTGTTCAGTGTCAAAATAAGAATTGAATTATTTCAAAGATGCAAAATCAAACCTCTATTCGATGCACCGGTTTTCTCTGCAATTTTCATTATATCTTGTGTGATTATTAAGCAATCCTGAAAAATTTATCAAAACCCATTTATAATTTTATATACTGAACATCAAAATTAACCGACCATGTAGACAAACCATCTCATTCTCAAACAGACAGATTTAAGTCAAACAAACTCAAAGCAAAACAATATTTCAAGGGGGGTGATGGGAGGTATGGTTTTTTTCCGCTTTCGGAAACTTTAAAAGACGTAATTAGCCTTTATTTCAAACAGTTAAGGCTTTGAAACATCGGATTTGTGGCGATTTATTGGTAGATTTCCCTTAGTAGAGTGGTTTTGGCGTGAAGAGAGTAAGATTGGCTTGGGCGGGGCTTACGCCACATACACTCTAGAGTGTTTCTGGCGGCCGCCAATCTCACTCTAGAGTCTGTCTGGCGTGAGAGTCAATCTGGCGTGTTACACCGGTCCACGAATGAATTTCTAGGTTGGGCAGCTGATGTCAGGCTTTTGTTACCTGGACTGAACAATTGCATTGTTGTCGTGCACTATCTTTTTTGCTCATCAATTATTATTGAAACTGGAACGCTTCGGCCTTAATAAGCAACAGTTAATCAAGCCTGAAAACTTCAAAATTCGACCATAAATTGAAAAAAAAACAAAAAAAACAAACCACAACAACTTAAGGATGGATAGTGAACCAACACGTACTAAATATTCTGTTCAGTTCAAATTCTAAAATCTAAAATTGTATTGCTTTTAATTTTCCACTGGTCTGAATATTGTATGTAGATCTAACAATAACATCTAAATAGCTTTGACCTGACAACGGGTCAAAATAACAAGCGTCACATATCCAAGTTCGAAAAAAAAACAACCTGTGCAACAAAGCAATCGAACATGCTGTACTGCCTACATGAGAGCAACAAAAAATTAATTGAAGGAAATATGGGTAGAGATGGTTGATTGAGGAACATACTATATATATATATATATATATATATATATATATAGATCTCTCTCTCTCTCTCTGTCTATATATATATATATATATATATATATATATATATATAGATCTCTCTCTCTCTCTCTGTCTATATATATATATAAATTTAGTTCCATCTCTCCGTATAGGGCAGGTCTACTTTGACATGCAAAAGCTGAAAAACTAAATGTTTGAAAATGAATAAGTGGTTTATAAACAAGAAAAGGCCATTTTATTGAGGTCAATGAATTAAACAATGATTTACGCTATTAAGTTTTTGCCCTTCGTTCTTTTTTTTTTCTTTCCTTGAACACTCAGTAAGCGAGAGTAAAAGTTTTCCAGATCTAAACTTAAGAACAAGCGGGTCTGTTTTTATCGAATTACTCTTGATTTTTCACCATATATTTCATAGAATATATGCAGTACTAGCTACGAGCACCCAAACAATATTAGCTTTGCCAGTAAAGCAAACTTGAATTATAAGCCTCTCGACAAGCCAAGATTTTTTTTCCTTTCTTTACTCTTGACGATCTTGTGATAAAGAGAGAAGAGTTTGTTGCAGATTGAAGTTATGTAATGCGCAACAAGCCCAAGTTGCTCATGTTCTTGGATCTTTGTTGACATATACAGTTGAAATGCGTGATTTAAAAAAAAAACAAACTGTCTAGTCCATTTTTATAATAATGATATGGTAAAAAAAACAGATAATGAGTAGAACTCTGATTGGGCTAAACAAGTCTTACGAAAAGTTAGCAGTGACGCCCGAAATGCCGAACCGAACTGATGGATGCTGAAAAAAAAAAAAAAAAAAACGTGTTGCACTGCCTGATAGTGAGTGCTGGTAAGACCTATTGGTCTTGAAAAATTTGTCGGTAAGAACATTTCTTTTATAATGAGTATCAAAAATCGAGGTGAGGCGATATCAAACGGCCGTTCCTTTTAAAGGGGTTTCATGCCTCTGGACAAGGGGAATTTGTTAACTGACTCTATCTAATGGAATGGATGTGGAAAGATCAGTTTTGTGATATGCGACCATAATTAAAAAAAAATCGTAACGGCAAAGTTGTGATTTTTAGAAGACTTAATGAATTTATATTTAATTATTTTTTTTTTACATATTACCTGAACTCGCCTTCCTAGTGAGGAAGCACGCGTGGAAAGTATGTCAAGTATGTCAAGGTTGATGACTTAAGGACTTTGTAGTCTCTTTCATTACCTACTATCTGTCCCTTGGGCAGTACTGATTCTGAGATACTATATTTTTACAGTCATTCTTTTGTATGTCATAGTAGAATTGTTTTTTGCCGAGTACCTCTGTGCATTTTCTTTCGTTAAAGAAAAAGAATACTATTTACTCTAAATGCCACGGTGATTCTAGAGCCTGTCTTAGTCATTCATGGAAGTACACGCACCGCGTTATCCATACCCCCACACAAAAAAGGGTAATTGGAGCATCAACGTACCCATTCATATGCACCCACTTTGTACACAATTTCATTGTCAGCTTTCCCTTGTCAATGACTGATTAGGGCTCCCAAAGTTCCTGTCGCCCCTGTTCACTCGCCTTAAGACCCTAAGTCACTTGATGTGTGAAGAGCGCTCTTAACCAAGCTCCAGCGGAAGAGAATATTTAACAGTTACAAAAATTAGAGATGTACTGTTGTTAAGAAAAACAACAACAACAAACAAACAAAAACAACAGAAAGGACTCTTCCTTTACTATGAAACTCAAAAATCCCATGGCAATCAAGGGCACATGTTGGTCTCTACTGAATGATGTGTTACTGGTGCACAGCATATAACACAAGTCAGCGAGCAAAAAGAAATGGTAAAAAAAAAATTGTGAAAGAAATTAATGAAGTGGCATCCACACCCAAAATGCACGCACACACACACAAACACACACAAAGACATAGAATAGATTTGTAAATATATCATTTTTATTGTAGGTAGGTTTTTACCTGCTATTTTTAAATTCTTATTAAAAACTGGAGGCTAAACTCCAAAAACGAAACTTTTTTTTTTTTATTTTCTACTAAAATATCTGCAAGACGCAAGGCTAAAAAGCCGTAAAATTTGGGGGGAAAAGAGATAAAGAAAAGCAAAGCCCCAAAGTGCAAACCTAGTCACCTAATGACCGTAACGTGTTTAGGGATGGGTGTGTAAACAAACATCTACAGAGGGAATCTGCAGGGAGAAAATATTTAAACTGAGAGGAAAGCGTGAGTGATTGCCGCAGTATATCTTTATGTTGATTGATTCTCTTGAGCTTCCGAACAATTATCATGTGGCTATAGATGCAACTTTGAAAGGCGGAGAGTGAAAGAAAATATCAAAATTGAGAAAGTATGATTACTTTGAGCTGTAAAGCTGTAGTTATCTTATAAATAATACACCCAGGATTGGTTTGTTTTTTATGTTTGCCTATCCACAAAAAAGATGATCTCAGACTTTCAGGCTAGGGATTCGATAGCAAGATTCGAACTGCAATAGAAGAGTCTGTAGTGTGCTCGCTAATTGCTTTACCGCCAATGTCTTCTAGAAAAAAAAAAGAAAAAAAAAAAAAAAAAAAACATATATATATATATATTAGCAGCCGTTGTACTTTTGCAAATGAATAATTACATAAATAAAAACCCTGCAAGTTGTTATTCATTCCGGAAATCGATCCAAAGTATACCTTTTTCTGACGATTCAGTGTATTTGAACTGAACATGGCAAATTGATCAAGCTCAGTTTTATTCCATCAGCACAAATTGTATTTCATATTTTCAATTCCCTACAGGCTCTGTGAAATTCATGGTATTTTGTTAGACGTCAATCACCCCTCTAATAGCTTTATAACTACGCTTTTTCTTTTTAGTAAATCATCGTTTGCAATATTATTTCTAGACCTAAAAAGAATCTTTTCATATAATATATTTATTTTTTTAAAAGCAAAGTCTAGACTGAACAATGCATGTGGGGAAATACCAAAATTTTGAAAAAGCAATTACAAGAGATTTTACAAAAGAAAATATCACGCTCTTTGAAATTACATCTCCTATGATAGTAGGATGGTAGAATTGATAGGTAAAAATTTGCTTACAAAAGTGGCCTCTTTACAGTTACACACAGAGGGAATAAATACTGATATTCAAACTGATTTGATATAATCAGCAATTATCACAATAGATAGGCCTACAGCTTACACGCTGACAAAAAGGGTTCTTTAATTTGTTATAGGGAATATTACTTTGACTTGGAATAAATAAAACTGAAATAATTTTTTTCATAACATGTTCATGAGGCAAAACAAAAGAATGTATTTTGTTCACTGTAGTACATTCATTAGTAGATGATATCCGGTTTTTTTCCCACTTAGGTTAGGATATGGGTTGGGCGTAAGGTTAGGCTTAAGGTTAGTATTAAGCTTTATATTGGGGTCAGGTTGTGGTTAGAGTTAGGTTAAGCTTAGCGATTAGCGTTAAGAATTAGGGTTTAGGGTTAGATTTAGTGTTTAGAGCTTAGAGCAAGGATAAAAGCCAGTGTTACACTTAGGCTTGGGTTTAGATAGAGTGTTAAGATTAGGTTTAGGATTCAAGTTAGGATTTGGTTCATAGTAGAAATAGATGACGCCGTATTGTTAAGACATGCCTTCACGTTATTGTCGAGCGCTTTACCAAACAAATCTCCAAAGCCTTTACATTTACTTATTTATTTATTACGACTTTGCAGGACACCAAGGGATATTATTAAGCAGAAGTAAAACAGCTATGAGGTCAAGTCCAGTAAAACATTCACACGCCATATAATTGATTGCAATAAAAAAACCCCCAAAAAACAATACAAAAAAAACCAAAAAAAAAACCACACAAACAGCGTGCTTGATTGTAACTTGAATGTAACTAATTGCGAGATCTGTTCATAGATACAAAATGCTGCCATTGTCATACACATTCCTACAATTATTGCTCCTATGGTTTTAATTTTCTCTTTACTGCCTAGAAACTTCCAGAACTTTGAGATCTAAATTAAGAATATTTTTTTCCTGAAGAAAGTGCATGTTTGAAACAAAACACACGGCTAATCCAAAATGATTTTGGGTCCGGATTTTTTTTTAACCTTTTCAAAACTACGTGGGTTAAATCAAAATAATGTTTTAAAAGAAAATGATCTGTACAGTCCCTACCATTTCGTTTTAAACGTGTTTTCACTGTACTCATAGCTTGGGAAATGCAGAAGAACACAGACCAATAGAAACAAGTCCTATTTATTAAACATTATCCATTCCGCTTCTAGCACTATAAGAAGCTGTAAATAAAAATGCATAAAAATGTAAGACTTAATTTTTCTCTTTAAAACAGAGGGGAAAAAAAGACAAAAATTAAAGTCATCTATTGTTCACGCCGGCTTCCAAAATGCCATTCACTAAATCTATACAGATATTTCTCTCTCTCTCTCTCTCTCTCTCTCTCTCTCTCTCTCTCTCTCTCTCTCCCTATTTTTGTTTTTTTTTTCCTGCTTGCTTGTATTGTGGACGTTTGCAAGGCACCAGACCTTATAAAGAAACCCAGCTCGCTCAGAGTGTTTTTGCTATAAGATACGAATTGAAAAGCAACGATTCATTCCTCTACCCCAATTACTTCTCTACCATAACCTCCCCCACGCGCAACCATTCTCACCTCCTTCCACACTCACAATTTTCCTGCGGGCACACATTTATACACATACTCACCATACATTTACTCCTTCCATCCCACCCTCTTTTTCCCCTCCCTTACTTCTCTCTCTCTCTCTCTCTCTCTCTCTCTCTCTCTCTCTCTCTTTCTCATTCTCACCCTTATTCTCTCTAATAATTTATATCTATCCTTACAAGCTTGCCTATCGTTCAAAATGGCGAACACTCCGTCCAAATGGATTTGAAGATTCCATTGAAGCCCCGTGTACGGTCGTGATTAATCAATCACTAGATTAACACGGCTTGGAGCACCCAATGCATTCATATCAATCGCCACTGTTTTCTTTTTCCCTCTAGCTTTAGCTCTAGCGCTGGTGGCCTTATCAAATGGCTTTATGATGCTCTATACAGCAACTCTCGGCGGACCCGATGTACACAGAGACGTATATGTGTGTGGATGTATAACATTATATTATATTCTCCTGCTGCCACAATGACTTCCTCGAATAAGATTTTAAAGTGGCTTAGGAGACACAGATATAGCAATAACAATGTTCGTTTCTTTTTCAGTGTATAAATGCAATATCTTAAAAATAAGGGAATGCAAAAAAGATGCTTATTTTCTTGTTAATTGAATTTTTAAAGGCATGCAGTGGAACTCTAAATTACATATCATCCGCTCTACCAAACCAATCGGCATAAATGGAAACCAAACCTGAAAAACTTAGAAACGAATCGTAGCTGCATTTACAGCAACAATAACAAAATGAAATCTGTAACAACAAAACAGATATTTTTTTATACGTGGGAGAGTAGAATGTACTGAAGTTAAACTGTATTTAAATACTTTGATTTTGATATTCTTTACAAGCTATTAATCTATGACCTTCTCTCTCTCTCTCTCTTACCTCTTTTTTCTCTTAGTCATTTTCTATCT
>BLXT01004974.1:430523-443784 GCA_019648995.1 Plakobranchus ocellatus
GGTTTGCTAGCTCCTTCTTTAATTTTCTTCAAGCAATTTGAAAAGCTCACAACTAGTTACATCACTGTTATAATTATTTCAAGTTAGTTTTTTTTTTTTTTTTTTTTTTTNNNNTTTCAGACAATATTGATTATTTTAAAATGTGACTTGGGATTTAGTAGGACAGAAGTCGACGCAAACTGTTCGAATGAAAATGGTCTTCACGTCTATGTTTATTTCAATAGTTTCTCAAGCTGATTTCACCGAAAAATGAAGCATACTTCATTGTGCAAAATAAGAAACCCCATCCGTGTTGATACTCCGTTAGAAATTCGCTGGCATAGGAGGAACAAACATGACTTTTATGATTTTGCGATTAGTTTTTCTACAAAGATCCTGATATCGACTCAACTTTTAAGCTGCAAGACTCAGGTTTAAGTTTTTTTTTTTTTAATTTTTACGTTGGTTTGACGCTCGAAACGTGTACTATGACGTCATCATATCAAGGTTGATGCAATTTTTACTTTTGTGAGTCTCCCAGACATTTTCGAGCTTGGTGCTTAATGTAGAGCACAGTTACAGTTTGCAGCAAGCCTGCTGTACAACTTACTATTTTGTTTTCGTCTAAGATCGCGATGATGTACATATTCTGAGTCGGTTGAAAGTCATTATCAAGCATGCAGCGTATTAATAAAGCACATGGTTAAAAAAAAAAACAAAACAAAAAAAAACTGCCCTTACTTTGCTAAATCTAGGCGGCGCTGCTGTCCTGAGTCCATGCGTGGTCAAGTCCACAATCAGGACGTTCAAAAAACTGGACAATGTGATCAAAATCATGTTCAAGCAGTAATAGGTCCCTGCAGAGAGAGAGAGAGAGGAACAAAAAAGACAGATCATATATCTGCAAACATTATATGAATAGGTATAAGATGGTGCAACTTTAACTAAATACATAAAGACACAGAAATTTGTTAAAATTTTGACAAATACATCTTCACAAAAACGACAATTCTACCACGTAGTTTGGCTTTAATTCTTTTGTTTCCTAAAAAACGCTCAGATCTTTGGACACATTGATGTCAAAACGATCTCTTGTACCATTCCTATTAGTTATTTCTGCAGTTTTTCCTCTTTTTATTTACATAGCCATCTGTTAAAGATGCTTTTACGCGTTCCAGCCATCGTCAAGCGATGCCGGAACTCGAACCCATGACACAAAATCCCTTTTTAAAGTGGATTGAATTCCACCGATTGCGCCACAATACACTATCGTCAACAATTTTTCGAAGATTTTGTTTGCTTGTGCAAAACGATTATTGATTTATAGTGTTAGCCATAAACCCTGAAATGCCGAAGGCCTAACTGCCATCAGGTTCCAACCGGCCTGACAAGATCTAGAGAAACTCGAGATCAAATAGATCGCCTTTATGACATCTGGCTTGTTTCAGCCGAAAAATGCAAGCTCCAATGTAAGAATTCTAAAATATATTTGAGGGGAAACAAAGTCAGTAATTTTTTAAGCTTGGAAGTTTTTTGCAAAGGTCAGCTACGGTAAATAAAAAGTTCAAAGTTTACAGAGCACGTATTTTAAAGCATGCTCAAAAAATCGTGGAAGGCAACTAAAGTCTGGTTCAATTTTTAAACGCCCGAGGAAGTAATAGAGGCACGGAAAGCTTCAAAACTGTTTAAGGCCAAATTGATGGAGGAAAGCACACTTTAGATTTCGACGGGGAAATTTAATATTGTAAATTGAATTCCACTCGTCCTCGGCAGCTTATGAGCCCATTTTTTTCATTTGCCATCGAACACTCGTGCCGGTCCAACACTTAATATTAAATCAGTTTTAATATTAAATTAAATACTTATGAAGGTGACAATGAAATCGGATGATAACTTGGAAAAGGGTTTTCTATAACAAGAAAACAACTGCATAAAACATTGCTTTTACAAATAATAGTCAAAGGCAAATGGGATTTGCAATGAAAAAAAAAGGTTCTTCAAAGCAAATCTATGACAGTAGTTTGATCATTGTGACATTGGTCTTGGCTAGTTCGTCACTGAGTCTATTTATATAAAGTATGGACACGATAACATTTAATTACAATCTGATGTTTGGCGAGGGTAACATCTACTCAGCTAGGGTCTGATCAATCTATAAAGAGCAGCCAGTGACGCTCAATGACCCAGTCCTGTCATTCGACATGTTCTAAATAAAGTAGTGAAATCTATTCTATTTATAGCCCCATAGTAAACTACAAAGGAAGGGCGGACAAGCTAGAGATCTAAGGCGGTCCAAATAATTCTGGACAACATGGCAAGCTTATCTTCAGAAATAGATTAAAAAAAAAATCAGACCTTCAAAAGCCTTCAAACATTTATAGTTGTCTTATTTAAGTAGACTTGGTTTCTTTGTAAGGTAAACCGATGAAAATTGGCTGGAATTAAGATTTAGGTGGGCTTTTCTAAACGTTTGTTTTTGAAAATAGATTTTGTTTTTTTTCCAAGCTATCATTTAAACCATTAGGCTTAGCCTTCTTTAGAACATCTTGTGACTTGGGTTGCGCATTGAAAAAAAAAAAAAAAAAACAGTCATAGTTTAAAAAAAAAATAAAACAAACAAACAAAAAAAAACCATTCATGGTTGTAGACAGAGTTTAAAGGCGGACTTGCAACCAACTGAGCCACCAACACACCCCTTTCAGGAAAGAATAAAGAGGAAGTTTTGGCGATGCAACTGGTAATGTAGCACGAGCAAAGGGAATATAAGTATCGATACAAACATATCTGCCGCAAAGTCTATTTTTTACCCCCAAGCTTTTCATCAGCGTACTGCCGCAAATTGTCTTCTCCATTTTTTTCTGTATGATAACCAACGAAAATTTGATAACGTTATAACAACCTGGCTCAAAAAAAAAACTTAATGATAAACTTGTTAGCCATTTGCTAATAGACTAAGAAATATTTCATTAGTTCCTATGCAAGAGATATGTCCAGACAAAACAATTACAAAGCGAATCGTGAAAAACCATAACAAAAAAATTTTATTTGTGGTTTTTCTTTTGCTTATCTTTTCTCATTTCTTTCAATAGCTCTCTTGACCACTTTCCTTAACTTTGATTTTTTTTTCAAAATATCTATTTATGTGTGTGTATGCATGTATATATATGCATGTTTAGACGTCTACATTAATTAACATTAATATTTTCCTTTGTAATGAGATTTATTACAGAGCAGCAACAAGGGAATGATGAAATGATAATCGACAGGTTTAAGATTAACAAAGTCGGCAAAGTATACTAATTTTACTTCGATGTCGGGATAATGCTACAAAATCTCAAATAATTTTTTTAATTGCCCTCCTAAAAATCGGGATGCTTATGCATGCAAAGACAGATTATTCCGTCGCAAAACAACAAACAAGCAAATACAATGTTCGTATTCATGCCATTTCCAGGCTACATCACTTCTCACCTGCCATATTTATACCGGCTTGGAAAGTAGACCAATTACACTTTACGCAATAACTTATGGCTTAATATTTATCTCCAAAGTGCTGTTTAAAGGATATACCTAGATCTAGTTCGTTCTGGTCGGTTCACCAAATAATCACTATTCCCAAATCCACTGCAAATAGCCCAAACCAAGACTGACACCGCACAATTTTATGTGATCACTGTAGCTCGTACTTCGATCCGGGCACTTAAATCACCCAACGGTTGCATCAAAATGTTTCTCCAAGATATCGCACCAGCCTTTGCTTCTACCGAAAGACTCTTAAAAAAAAACCACCCAGCCTTACATCAGAGAAGGTCTGTAAAACATTCAATCTATCACCGGCTAAACTAGAATATTAACTTCATTGCGTTTCGCACCCGTGCAGCGGAACTAAGGTTAAAAACAGGAAATAAAATAATAATTAACACTAAAGTTATAATGCCCTAGATAATCATAAAGAAGGCGTTGTTTACAGCACTGATATGACGCCCGTTGAGGTGCTAAGCACATTCGTACGGAAAGATTTCTCTCTTTTATTGTTGTTTATTGTGGAGCGCAATTGAAACAAAACGCCCGTAATGGACTTGATTTCTAAATATACACAGTATGATACTTATACCTACAGGTATTTTTTAAAAGTAAAGTATCACTTATAGCTTAAAACTGTGTACATACAACTTTTTCCATTTATTTCGTATAGGTCTACCATATTTTCTCTCTCTCTCTCTCTCTCTCTCTCTCTCTCTCTCTCTTTCTTTCTTTACCCCCCTCTCGTTTTATGCTCTGCCTTCTTCTTTTTCTTTGTTTCTCTTTAGCCCTCTCTTTATCCATCCCTTAATACCAAGCTGTCTCCTTCTCCCCTCTTCAACTCCGACTCTCTTTCTTCCTACCTGTATCTTTTTCGTTATCTTTCTCTCACGTTTTCTTGTTCCTTTCAATCTTTCTTTGCCCTCTCTTGCTATTTCTTTTCCTGTCTTACTCCTTTGTACCCCTCTGCTTCGCGCGCTCTCTCTCTCCCTCTCTCTCTTTCTCCACCCCTTTTTTCTTTCAATCTGTCTGTCTGATTGTCTCTGCTTATCTTTGTTTCAAGCTTTCCATCTCTACTGTCCCTCTCAGTCTGTCTGTCTGTCTGTCTGTCTTTCTGTCTCTCTCTCTCTCTGTCTGTCTGTCTGTATCTCTCTCCCTCCCTCTCTCTCTCTCTCTCTCTCTCTCTCTCTCTCTCAAGGTATTATAAACAGTGCATCGTCCTCAAAAACTAATCAATAATCCATCGGCAAAAGGCACAAGGTATTATGAATATAAAATATACCAAATTTTGATTAAACAAAAAAGTGATGCAGTCACAGAATTAATTCTATTTTTTTTTAAAAGTACCATTCCTACACAGTCTCCCGTAATTTGTACGATCTTTACACTTACTTGTATATTACAAACGTGAGTGCGATAGACTCGAGTACTCGGCAATAGGGTATTCTCCAAAGTCGGTTCATACGAGTAAGTTTAAGTGGCTCGCTTTCCTGCCAAGCTTTAAATTTGGTACTGCGCTCCACCTCGAACATGATTATACACTCACTTCTGAAGAACATAAAACGGTGTGGGTCCAGCTAACTGGTAACTTGTTGCCACTCGTCAAGCGTACTCGTTGGGAAGGAGATAGAGTAAAACGGGCCAATTTTACTCCTTAAAAGATTTGCTTGAGTACCGCATTTATCATTGATTACTTAAATCGATTACGGTTTTGTTCGGAAAACGCCAGCTTGAGTATTACGTTCTTCATCGATTATCTCATTGCGCCTTCATCCGGCAAACGACCGCTAAAGTATAGATTACCTAGACTGGATATTGGCCGGAACAAATATAATAATATTTTGAGCTGATGTTTGAATGCCATTCCTGCAGCAACGCAATCCAGGTTCACGAATAATGGCCATAGATTAGAAACGAGTTACAGTTCGGAGTCAGCTAATGACCATAACTGGGATTCGTTGATTTGAAAATCCTTGCTATGTGAACATAACTTCATAATCGTCACCCAACTTAGATTATGTAAGTGCTGTAACCAACTGCCCCATTGATCTGACCCAATCTTATTTTCTTGCTTCTTAAGGCTCATAGGCTCATTGCACACAGCGTCCGCTCCTATATTAAGCACCATTCTTCGAAAATGTCCACAAGGCTCGTTGAGATAAAAATCATTAGAGCCTTGAACTGTGACGTCCCATACACCTTTTGAAGACCAAACTTATACAGTTGCAATTATTGACTATGCTGTTCTGCTTTCAAAATAATTATAAATTATTAAAGCCATAATACATCAAATGAGGAGCGCTTCGGAATGTCTTTAAAACATGTTCGACTAATTGGAATTGCAGCGCAAAAGTCTCGTTCTTAATAACTAAACCATTGTCATTCTGAAATCTACGAAGTTACATTTTAAGGATACAAGTTATCGTTGAGATGTACCCAAAAAAAGAAAAAAAAATTACAAAAATGTTCATAGAATCACATGCACTCACATAATTTGAAACGCAAGAGGATACATTGGTGCATTTACATTTACACACATTCACCCATTTGTGACAGACACATACATTGTATACACACTTATATGGGCGCACACAAGCGACATACACATACATTGTATTCACATGTTCATGGGCGCACACAAGCTACAAACACATACATTGTATTCACACGTACATGGGAGCACACAGGCTACAAACACATACATTGTATACACACGTACATGGGAGCACACAGGATACAATCACATACATTGTATACACACGTACATGGGAGCACACAGGCTACAAACACATACATTGTATACACACGTATACATACGTACATGGGCACACACACAAGCGACAGACATATACATTGTATACACATGTACATAATTATAAGCGACGGACACGTACATTAAATACAAACATACAAACACATAGGCACACACAAGCGACAGACATTTGGGATTACACGAATCTGTTATTATATATAGGGGAGAAAAGGACGCTAAATTAATTTCCCAAAAGGCTTTAGTTTTTAGCCTTAAACATTTTTATGCTTCATCAGCATTTTGAAAGACGCGGGACTTCTTTGGGGAGAAAAAGAAATAGAAAAAAAAAAAAAAGAAAAACACAGTTCGCACCATTATCTCAGGTTTTTTTCAACTGACCTTCATTTCTTCTTTCCCAGGCTGACTTTTTGGTTGAAAGTGAGTAAAGTAAACCTAAATACAGCAAAGCGAACAAACAACAACAACAGCAAAATCAATACTATACCAAGCTCTGGAATGCAAGTTTGTGAAATAAATCACTTCCATTCGTCTGAACTCTATGATAAGTACACATTTAGCGCAGTGCAATTATAACTTACTTACGAACAACCACAAATACGCATACACTCAAGCATGCATGAATCTTAGTTTGTTATATTTTTAATAGAAACACAAATCGCCCCACACTTTTTTGCCTTTGTAGACATTGTTATGTGAGATTTCAAACATATTCATTCACTACAAATGTATTATCTCTATTTGTAGAATAGAAACACGAGTAGAGTCCTGATTATTCTTGACATACCGGTACGGCATTCTGAGGTGGTTTGCCTTTGCTTTCCTTGCCGCCTAGGCTATCGCCGGGTCTCAAGAGACCTAGATACCCCACCAGTGCTATTCTGACACAAGGGAGCAATGAAAATTGTTTTGGCTCGGAGTGGGATCTGAACCTTGGACTTCTCACATGGTAACCAACTGCCCCACCAGATGAGCCACCGCTCCTCCCATCATATAATTTTTGTTAAAAAACTATATAGTCGATGACTTTTCAACTTTGATCAGTTTAAATTAGACAGTCGAAATTCAAGAAAAAACAAATACATCACTTGCCAAGACAAAAATGCAGAAAATAATATTTTGGACTTTTCAAAGATATAGATTAATAAGGGCAAACCTGATAGTAACATTCAAAGAGAACAAATTATCCGCTACAGTTTTTGTTGCCGCGAAAGAATTCGCGCTTTAGAGGATCAAACAATTATATATTAGATTGACGTTAAGGATGTGCGATCAATTTACTGTTAATAGCAATAAATAACCGAAATGGTTGGATTCCTTAGCAAACTGTCGGTCTACACTCTCGACCTTATTGTTCGCTCGATATGCCTTATTAAAGGTGATTGAAAAAAGACAGTTTGAGAGTGTAATATAAAATGATGAGAAAATAGCAAGAAGTTTATATAAATTAATAGAAAAATAAAGAGCAGCTTACTACGCATGTAGTCAAATAGATTTTTTTTTCTCTATACATTTAGCAAGATATCGACGTTTCGAATATGTTTATAAACGTTTTTGTTTCAAATTTTAAACAAAGTCCAAAAAGGGTTTGAAACGCTAACGGGATGCAATAATTACCCAAGTTTCTTCATAAAGAGAACACCTACATGCAGAAACTGAGGAGGTACAAATCACTTGAACAATGTTCTCTAACTTAAAAGCAAATATCTTTGACACATGTTGTTCTTGGGAACAGTCTATAAAACACATATTTGAAGCTTTTAGCAGACCCCATGTTATTTTGGCGAACTTTCGGTGGTTTATTTTTGAGCTTCTAAAGCTAGATGTAATACCCCTGACGACACATTCGTTCCCCTGATCCCCCACAAAAAGCTTTCAAAATGTCACCTCTAGATGTTTCTCTGGGTCAGGGATTGCACCTTCTTCTGTTTTTGTTTCTTTCTTTTTTTATGCAGGCAAAAGCCAAACAAGGATCTCACCGAAAGGAAGTCGGTAAAAAAACAAATATGTGTGAAAATTTGAATTCTTTATGGTTCAGATTTGTTTTCTTCATAACATTACTCGTTTCAATGGTTCCATTATAAAAAAAAAACAAAAACAAAAAAAAAACACTTTGTTCCCATTAGTGTAACTCAGAGGAAATCAAGAGAAAACTTTTTATTTATATTTTCTGACTTCCATCGCACACAATAAACTTTTTCGAGCAATATCTAGACCATTTTTTTCTTTTATTAGTTCTTTACTTTTTTTTCCCTAAGTCAGTGATTATTTCAAAATACCTAACGAATAAACGAAAAAAAAACCAAAAAAAACCGGAATCATTGCTTGAACTTTATAATTAGATATTTTGAATATCCAGCTTCGCTTATTTTTATTTTTATTTTTGTGCGTATCCAAATCAAGGTAATATCAGGCTTTTAGACCGGGGTACCAGTGGCCGAATCTGCAATAGAAGGGTCCCCTGCAGATCTTAGGGCAAGTTCCCGAGCCATTGTGCATACCAACGCCCCATGATGCCTCGGCTCTGAGCCAATAGAAACAGCTCCAAAACATACATGCTGTCCAGACTGTGTCACAGCATAGAAAAGTATCACGGTGATTGAGAAAAAGCCAATTGCTGTTTATAAAAAACCTTATTTAAATGAGCTTATGTGTTTTGGTACATAATGTGCGTCAATAACTTGTTGACAAGATTTCAAACTCCAGTAAGGACAGAGAGTCGGTGGTGAGATCGAACTCGCGACAGAAAGGTCCTGCGGATACATCAGTCATTGCGCCACCAACGCCCCGATTAAAATAAAAGATTTTAGAGCATTTTATCCCAAACCTCCTGGGAAATGCTGTAGTTCTCTGTATATGTAATTTGCGATAAAAACTAAAATATGACTACATGCTTCGGATTTCAAATGACATCACCGAAAATCAAACACGTAGCTAAAAAAAAAAAAAAATCTTAATCATTTGTATGCACAACCTCAAAATGCTGACTTGTGATTGTTGATTGCTTCCCAACAATTTATTTTTTGATAATTTCGCCGTGAAAGTCTTAAGCCACGCACACTGGTACTTTCATTATGCTGATAGTGTTTCATGTTTCTAAGGAAAAAGTGATTTTAAAGTTCATTATTTCTGTTTGTAAAGCCTCCAACAATAATACCAAACTTATACACATGGTCACAAGATAAAATTTATTAATTCTAATGCGAAGCTTAATTCCATTGCCAGCAAAAACATGTACAAGATTTAGTGACCAACATTGTATAAAATATAAAAACATAAATTGTACATGGAACAGAGATAGTGGTATGGGAGGCAGAATGAAAAAGGTTTCATATAATTATTTCCTTAAATTATGGTAAATTTCAAGTAAAAACACATACAACAAATGTTAAGCCTGTTCAATCTGTACTCACAATAAGGGCAGAATTCGAGGGAGAAAGCGAGTAAGGAAAAGATGGATAAATAGATAGAAATATAGATATATAAATAGATAGATAGATAGAGCTAGAGGGAATGAGAGGCAGAATGGGAAAGACTGAGAGTATGAGAGTGAGAGAAAGAGAGCGAGAGAGAGAGCGCGCGCGAGAGAGAAAGAGAGCGAGAGAGAGAGAGAGAGAGAGAGAGAGAGAGAGAGAGAGAGAGAGAGAGAGAGAGGCGGTGAGTAGATAAAATGTGGAGAAAATAAAGAGGACATTATATACGTCCATATAAAAAAAGCTCTAGCCTGTTGAATTATACCTAAACGAATAATGAAAGGTTAAAAAGTATAATTAAAGGTCCATAACAAAAGATGGGAAGAGATGAATGTTGATATTACTCTTCTGACCTCAAGTGATGGAACTCGAGAGTATATTAGACGCATAAAGCCATGAAGTGTCTCATGAACAGATATAATACTATTTTAACAACGAAATCTTTACACAAGAAAGAGCCAATGATATGGCAAATTGATCTTTTCATAGTTATTGTATTTACTAATCTTGTTGGGGGAAAAGGTTAAGGCGCTATGTAATTATTGGGTGATTAATGTTGGAACTTTTTATCAACATCGTATTTGCAGTTGTATGCTTCTCAAAGCAGTATTTGGAGAAGAAAAAAAAGGCAACATTTAGAACCTTTTAAATTTTTTCTTTCTTTATTAATCTTCATCATAAAACTGAATTTTTCCCATACCTCTCCTTCCTCTCCCCTCACTCTCTTCTTCCCTTTCTCTCTCTCTCTCTCTCTCTGTCTCTCTGTCTCTCTCATTCTATCTCTTGCTTTCTCTTTCTTTTTCTCGTTTATCTCGTGTTTTGCCTCTGTTCCTGTCTCCCTCACCAGTGTCTCTCTATTCCTCTCTCTCTCTCTCTCTCTCTCTCTCTCTCTCTCTTTGACTTTCTATACCACCGATTATCTATATAATACTGCAGCATCATTGTGGATCTAAGTATCGATTCTCAACATACCAATACATTTACGGCCTTAGTGACACAGTGGGTATCGAGCCTGCCCTGAGATCTACAGGGATACTTATGTGGCGGGTTCGAGCACCCCGACCAGCGCCCTGGCCTGGCGGAAAGCCTGAACCCGAGATTACCTTGTTGTGGTCTGACTGTACACACAAAAAATAATAAACAAACAAACCAATAAGATTATTTTGTTCACCCGCCGACCAATGCTCTGAACACATTATTCCCTTATTTCCTCCGTTTCAGCCCAACCACTCATCACCCCTCTGTCTATAAACGCTAGCATTGTCCCAGATTCTAATCCAATGAACATGGTTGAACATATTATAACCGGAAAATTTTAACAATTGATATGGCCCTACAAAACAATATTTCCCCTTACCTCCACTTGCCCAATTTCCTATTTTTCCCCATCATTGCTGAGTAAAGAATGAAAACAAAAAGAAGAATAAAACAGGATTGGGGTCGGAAAAAAGAGTACATAAAAAACGCCCATAAAAAAGAAGAAGTGTAAAAGTGGTGAATGTAAGCTTGCCCATTTGCAGCAATAATTTACTTAATGTAACTGAAAGGAAGCCTGCACTGCTTTAGCTGTAACTTGTGGGTTTCTCAAACAGGAATGAAGAATCCTCAGCCTTAAATTCAACACAAGAAAATGACGGAAAAAGAAAAACAAGTGTACACCATTTCCATGTTCAAATTTTTTTCCTACTCCCTCCGTTTCAATATCGAGGCAACAAGGATAAAAAAAAAAAAACAACGGAGGCTCAGGAAACAAAGTATGGAGGAATAAAATTGCAAATTGTGCCTTTAAAAAAAATGCCAACTATAAAGAATTTCCTGCAGGATATCCCCCCCTCTTAAAGCCCAGCTTTAAAATCTCGGAAGCCTGTCAGTGCATTCGCAAGATGAAAACCATGAAAAGACAGGCCAATAGTTTTAAAAATATTACCTCTGATTAGCAACTGTTTCATTTTAATTTGAAAGTAGCAAAAAAAAAAAAAAACAATAAAAAAAAATAAATAAATAAAATAAATACATCAATGAAAACAAAAGTGTACCACGCACATGTTTGATGTTTTGTGTGTGTGTGTGTGTGTGCGTGTTTGTATGCATGTTTTTTTCTTATGCCCTTCATTTCAAATTCCTTTTCATGCTGTCGAAGAGTCTTAAGTTTTAGAATTTCCAAAGACTGGTTTGAATTTAAACCGATGATGATTTTTTTTTTTTTCAATTCCGTTTGATAACCTGTAAGGATCGATTTACACGTTTCCTGTTTTAGTTTTTTTTTTTTTTTTTTTTCGACAGTAGTCTTCGCTCGCGCTCTTTCATTTTCAGCCCAAATTAGAGTAATTTCGGGAAATGAAATTCAAATGTTATGCAATTTGCGATTTCAACAGCTATAAAGAAAAAAAAAAAAAAGAGCAACATACTCGCTTTATGCAGTGAGGGGAAATGGGCTTTTCGTTATTTTATTCATTTTTTTTTTAAAGAAAGGTTGAACGAAAAAAAAAAATTGTTTTCAATTCTGTCAGATACTCAGAGCTTTTCCACCGCTGTGACGGTGTTCTCATCAAGCACCAGATTTTAATGTTGTTTCTAGTGTTTAGAGAAGCCTATTATTATTAACCGATTTTTCTTTATTACCCGACTATTCAACTGTTTTAGTAAGCTTTTCTTTCTTGTCACGACCTCTTTTGCCTTCAGTCTCTATTACCAATAAGAGAAATTACGATACCTAACCACAAAGGTGTTATTAGAGCTCTTTTTAATGTAATTTTTTTACCAAAACCCACACGGTATTTTCAAAGAGCTGAATGAGGAAATAATTGTCTACTTTCTCTTTTATATTCTTGCATTCTTGCATTTTTCGGACCTACATCTATATAGTCTCAAACATCATAAGAAATGAAAGTATAATTACAGCTATAAAATAAGGCCATCAATAATACACTGCATACAAGGATAAGTCAATAGTTTTAATGTTCCATGTAATTTGTTTTGTCATGAAAACATTCATAGTAACTTTTATTTTTTTCACCATCAATCACCCAAGCCACTTCGACATGCCTGATTTCTTTTTTTTTTTCTTTTTTTTTTTTTTAACACCTTTTTAAAACTCGAATCTGTTTCTTAAAGCACATGATATGTGACTTCTATTTGAACTAAACTAATGTAACAAAAAAAAAATAGTACAAGAATTTTTAAAACAATGAGTTTCTTTTTTTTTTGAAGTAGCAAAACTATAGCTTGTCTTGAAAATATCATTTTCACAGCTTCAAATGGCATTACTATCAAACTAATAATAGTCAGACAGGGTGAAGGACAGTTCAAATTGAAAATATACATACTTATGATTACAAATGGTTTACGTCGTATAAAATGCTTTTCTCTCTGGACGCCCAAAGGCAAGCTTTTGAAAGCTAAGACTTAATGGTTATAGATAAGAAAAATTACAAGGAATGCTTCCCTGCGGATATGAGGGGGTGTTTGTTGGCATAGAAATAAGAATAAAGAATCGGAAACCATTCCTGCGGAAGTT
>BLXT01004974.1:448197-460122 GCA_019648995.1 Plakobranchus ocellatus
TGATGATGATAATGATGATGATGATGATGATGATGATGATGATGATGATGATGATGATGATGATCACGTTCATGATGATGATGATGATGATGATGATGATATGATGATGCTCACGATCATGATGATAATGATGACGATGATGATGATGATGATCACGATCATGATGATGATGATGATGATAATGATAATCACGATCGTGATCATTATGACGATCACGATCATGATTAGGATAAACTTTAGTTTGGCGCAATCAGTATGATTAGGTGTTAAGCTGCAAAGATAACACATATGTGTCCCTTTTCTCAAAGAGCACTGAAGTTCAAGACTAAAATTAACGTTCAACCACTTAGCAAATTGCCTTGACGCGGCCTCTGCTTACCTCAGTCTCATTGAAGTTTTAAAGAGCTTTTCAAAAGTTCAGTCACCTGAGTTTGAGTAAAGGTTTGAGAAATATATAACTCAGAACTGAAGAGGAGAAACTGATATAAATGAAATGGAATGTTCAAAACTTTCTAACCTATTTCGTTTTTTAAAAAAAGCTTTTCATAATTTTAATCACCTGAATTTGTCTAAAGGCTTAAGATCAATATTTCGGTGAAATATAATTATTACTATTAGTGCGCGGGAATGCTTTAATCTGCAGGCTTTCATATTGGATCTCAGAGAACAAATTAATAAGGGTAGAGAGAGAGAAAGATAACCATAAAAGAATGGAGAAGGTAGAGAGAAAGTAGGAAACCAAAAGAAAGAGAGATAGAGATAGAGATAGAGAGAGAGAGAGAGATAGAGAGAGAGAGAGAGAGATTATGAGAGTGAGTGAGAGAGAGAGAGAGAGAGAGAAAGAGCAAAAAAAATTGTTGACTGAAGCAGCTGCCTTTTATTAATTAGCTCAGTGTGAAACAGTTCTACTGAAGCTCTCCTTGATAAAGTTCATTTAGAGAAACCACATTAGTGAAAAACATTATATGAAAGTAGAAATTTCGAGACAAGATTTCTACATTATATCTTTTAATAAATCGCATGTTTTCGCCCTGATGGAGCATTTCTTTTTTTTTCTTAAGTGTGTGGAAACTAGGAAAGTGTATTATCGCTTCTGTGGCGCTGGGAGCTTTTGACCCGATGACTTTCATACTGGTTTTGGAATGTTTATAGCCTTTCTATGGCGGATTCCAGTACGGAGTCAGCCACCAATGTCCTCGCCTGCCGAAGCTCTCACAAAGCCTGAAATCATATCATAGTAGACTGGCTAAATGCACGGAAAGTAAAAGATTTCTGTGGTAGCTCTGAATGTATAGAAAGTTGTTAACAAATTTGAAGTATAAAAAAGTGCCTGCTTTATGCTTCTCACTGGCGCGCTTGAGATAAACTTTAATTGATGAAGTTTAGTGACACACAAATTATGATAAAACTATTATTTAAAAGTTTGTTTCCAATATTAATTCTTTTCATTATTACTCTGGCCCAGGTTGTGTGAATGACATTAAGGAAAAGTAACGCCTTGATCCAGGCCCCAACCTTGGCACGAGATGCACGTGTTTAAAGATCGAACTCACTAAAGTATGTCTCAAAGGATATGAGTTTTACGATTCAGCCACCATACACTCTTGAGTTAAACAACAATCTCATGTGTTATTTTTAGTTCAAGCCCCCCCCCAAAAAAGTGCACACACACATACGTATATATATATATATATATATATATATATATATATATATATACATATATATACACACATCTACCGCGAGCTAATAAGATTTGAAGTGTAACGCAGGTATCTTCTTGTTTGTTTGGCTTTCAAGAACGATTTGATCTTATTTAGAACTCACATATTGCTCTTGGCTCCACGACGAACAACTATAGCTTTTACAGCATGTGTTTTTCTTTAAATGATATTTTCAAGTTTCCTTTACATAGAATTCTCAAAACAGTGTGTGTTGTTATGGAATTTGGCAGGGGAGGCATGATTGAAAGTTTCTATGGACCAAACGAATCCATGAAACATCAGTAATTATTACATCCTCATAATCTCTCTTGATGCTTTCAAGAATAGAAAAAGAAAACAAAAACAAGGGAAAACCCACCTGGCTTATTATGTTCATATTCTGCGTCTAACATATATGGTGTTTTCATTTCACAACATATGTCGATGATCTTCGGCTCTTAGAAACTATTTTATTAGCGTTTTATATATATATATATATATATATATATATATATATATATATATATATATATATGTGTGTGTGTGTGTGTATATATATATTTTTATATGTACAATTTTATTGCACGTGCTGTATTTTTCATGAGAAAAAAACCCCATAAGAAATTCGCTGATGTGGTGACATACTGTGTCTGATAGCAACATAGTGGTATGCATATCAACTTGCAGCTGTAAAGATATTGCAGGCAAAGCTGTTCTATGTAAATAAATTTTATAGGCGTATGCGCGTTGAATTAATTAGTTTTCCACATGTTTGTGGGATCAAAGTCTATTTTTAAAATAATACTCTCACGGTTGATTGATTATAAACATGCATTGAATCCCTCGGTAGGCACTACCTTCTTTCAGTATGTTTATTGACACAGGAATCTTTTGCTGTTGTTTTGTTTTTGTTTTTTCGCCAATGAAGTTCATTCAACTTATGATGTGATGAAGTACATTTACATTAAAAAAATATTTACGGGGCTTTGCTTTTGACAGGTCAAGGCTGTGTAATCAAGATTTTCACGGACAAAAACTTCCCAGTCGCACATACTTTATTAAATCTATCGAAGTAGGTAATGCATGAAACTCTTGGGCATTAAGCCATAAGATTATAGAGATAAAGTTCTAGAGCTGTAGCTGAAACTCAGGTAGTAATTAGATAAAACGTTGCACTACAACCGCCTCGCAATGACAATTCTCCCCGCATTTTAGTTGCACAAAACTTATTTTAAAATCATATAGTATAATGTTTATGTGTTCAGGGCATTTGACAGCGCCATTACAAAGTGGTATCAGGTTTTTTAGCCCGCAACAGAATAGACATTGAACTTTAATTTCCCGCAGACTTCAAGTCAGGTTTGCCTTGCGTTATCTCCAACGCCTCGAATAATGACATTTTCAAATATTCTAAATTTTAAACAAGGAACTTTTAAAAATTGGCTCATTTTTTAATTCTTTTTTTTTTAATGTTTAACTTTCACCTTGCTCGTAAAATAATGAGAGATGATTCCAGAAGCCGGCGCCGTTTAGTCTTAAGAGCGGATGATCTATCGCATTACGTCTGTTAAACTCATCAATCCAGAGAATTTTATTTTGCTTTATCCCAGGGTGTTGCTGATAACCTATCGGTGCGTCCTAGATATGTGGGTCTATTGCACCAACATGGAACTCAGGTAGAATGTATAGATTACGCAAGGTGTTAATTTTTCCAGGTTTCTTGCTGATTTTTTTTTCAACATGACGTGTCATAAACAGCAAAAGAAGGAATACGGAATATTGAGCCAACTGCATGAAAAAAATTGTTTCGTTTTTTTTTTCTTTTTTGTAATTCTTAATATCGGCTTCTTTTTTCCTTCTCCTTTGCATGACTGGCGAGGAAGCAATTTGCAGGATACTCTAATTTAATGAGGGGTATTTTATATTCTAATGAAAACTCTCTAGCTATGAATTTTCATTTTATATCATCTCGACTTCATCGATTCAAATCAATGTCTCATTTTTCCTGTAACTAGATTCTTTTTTCATTTAAGGTCCAATCATGCATATTTAAGTGAATAAAATGTAATCTTTATATAACTAAGAAGAAAAGGTTTTCACGTCCATTAAAAACATTGAAGCTTCAATGAAGCCGTACAGCTTCAAAATGCAATAAACACATTTCCTCTTTCGTATGTTAATTTTGTTGTTCTTTATCAGCGCGGCTTGAGATTTCAGCGTCATTTCTGCAAGGGGTTGAAATTCAACGGCTCAGCCTGCTATGGGCCTAAAAACTTGAGATCATTTTGTTTTGAACAGATTATACACAAAAAACAAATCCACTATTCCATATCGCTGTATACGCTTAAAATAAGCTTAAACGTAGAAGTAACACTCTTAATATCTTTCACGTTTTCACAAAACACATGATTTTCTCACAGGTCTTTAGACTTGTCTATCTCTTACTTGTAGTTTTCTCATAGATGGAAAAAGAAAATTAGATAATTTTGCCCCTTTCTACAAGCCGTGCGTCATGGCAATCCAGTTTCCTCAGGTCTATCAGTTCTTGTCTCGAGTATTTAGCACTTACTCATAAGGAACGAAAATATTTCATCAGATAATAAGTCCGTACCCTCCACAAGATTCATTTTAAGAGGTGTTTTAATAGGATAATTGGTAATCTAAAAGTAGTGGTTTTAGATTTAGAATATTTGAGTCATTTATCAGGTTTTCCATCACCACTGTCCAATAAAGAGGCCATGGCACTTGCTTTTCTCCGAATAGCAGATCCCCTTCTTATAATATGTAATAATTCCGCACCGCAATTACGGCACCATGCTTGCAAAATATTTCCCACAATAGTTTTAGATGTAAAATATTGTGGAGAAGAGAAAATAAGGCGGATATTTTGATATCATCCAGAGAGATGGATGTCAGAAACTATGTAAGCAACCCTTTTTCTTGCTTTCATCGTGGCATCCTCCAGATTAAAGGATACCTTGGTTTACATGGTCACAAATCTTGTCCTTAAAACTGCCGAAGTAATAAGCCACTCTAATTTTATGCGAGCAAAACATAAGATTGGCCTAGTCTCCACATTTTTAGAGCATTTTCAGGTCTTTTTGAATTGGAGCCGCGGAACTGGAAAGCCCTGGTACAAGCTAATTTAACAGGCTATCACGAAAGTTATGTTCTTATTGACAACCATGGTTGTGTGACAATAAACACTGAGGAGACAGCCTTTGGTTGACACTTGGCCTTGGCACATCTCGAAATGAGTGTAAATATTCTTTAAAGTACACCTCAATGTGACTCTACCTTCCCCCTTCTTTTCTCTATTGAAAAAAGGTCCTGACATGATGTACTCACCAAGAACTGCTCTCCAGATACTCTGTCAGATCAATCCATTCCTTGTTCTCAAAGAACCTCAAGTCCAGCTCTTTGCCATTGTAAGCCCAAGAGCCAAACTTGAGAGTGCAGTTCTGGATGTCAAATGGAAACACGTAGACATCTATAGGGCAGGAACTCTTGTAGACAACCTGCGGCACATGATACACAAACCCTGTAGAGTTGATGATGCACAGGGCGTCTCGATGCTCCTCCAATCTTAAATCCGCGCTGATGAAGGAATAAAGGGAAACAAAAAGATTATTGATAGGTGATCTAAATAAAGCACAAAGTTTATGAAGTTTATCATTCTTTGGTGTTCCAAAGTTTTCCCAGTTTCAAATCTGCATTAGTTAAGGAAAGGCGTAAAACATGATTAATTAAGAATAATTAGTCTCCATAATTTACAAAACCTGTAGAATTGATGATACCCTGAGCGTTGAATCTTTCCACCAGTACTGGAAGAGGCAAAAATGGGGATTAAAAATAGATGATCAATCCTAGATCTACATGATACTAAAAGCCTGCACATTTGATGATACATTGGGTGATCTACTGTTCCCTCAGTTTCGAATTTTACGGATTTGGAAGACGAAACAAAAAGATTAAAATTAATATTAAGTTGGTGTTACCATAGGCTGAATTGAACCTGAGGAAGATTCACCAGTATTAGATCTAGGGCCGGTAAAGCAGAGAAACAGCGAACCTGAAAGTAAATAAATGCTACTTCACTCCTACTTTACTTTTTTCAAAGTATGAAAGATAAGAACCTGCACTCTATGTTCATTTGTCTAAAGTATGACACTTTTTCGGCAAGGAAGAGTGAGATATAAAAAAAAGTTTGACCACTACACAAGTGAAATTTACCGATATAAAAATCCTGGTCCTATAATCTTTGCGGATGAAATACAAAGGCGGTGGGTTGGACATGCAAACACCCACACAGACACATAGACAGACATATATATATATATATATATATATATATATATATATATATTATATATATATATATATATATTATATAGATACATATTCGCACACACATATTTATTTATCGCCATGGCGGTCTAGCAGTAAGCTTAATCATTGCCCTTAAGGCAATCCGACTCAAAGAGTGAGTCGAGGTTCATCTCCTGATGTTCGATTTACACACTCAATGGTGGTCAATTCTGGAGTTGAACCAGAGCCACTTAGTCCTGCCTGCTTTGTCGCTTTTCAATTGGCCTATTTCTGCTCTGCTCCTTCAGATGTGTCAGGCCTGTTAAAACTGTAGTTTTACACATCGATCAATTGCCTGTCAGCGGGTTTCAACTACTGGGGTTGATCTCCCATTTTACAGATTAGCTTGCGGGTGTCACTCTATCTGAGCTTGAAGTGTCCTCTGCTCAGGTTTTTAGATATTCGCTCGCCTTAGTCATTTTGGTAGGTGTTAATCGTCCATGTCGCGGGCATGTTCATCACACTTTGCGATATTTATTTGTCTGGGCTACAATCTCTACATCGTTTGCAAAGAGGCGGTATCTTATCTGTAATTTTGTGGTTTCTATCGTTGCCTTGAGTCATGAGATGTTGAAAAGGGATCCATCTGTTTTGTTTTTATTTATTATAGGTTCACATCCCTTGTCAATCCTTTGAAGCAAATTTCTAAGAGAACTGCGATATATATGATGATGAAAATTGGTGCGGGGTCGCAAAGGTCTTAAAATGTCGCTTTCGAGTCATCGTGAAATGAGATAATTGGCTGAAAGGGAGTCTCGAGAATCATATATAGGCCTGATCTATCGACTATCAAAGGCTTTTGTTAAAATGCACAGAAGCAATGGAATATTATTCTATTCTTAGCATTTTTTGGCCTTGTTGAAAGGCGAGGATCGTATATGATATAATGGTCTAAGTTAAATGGGCATTGACTTTTAGAGAGTATTCTTGTAAATCATATGTGCAAGCGCTTGAAGATGAATAGCGCAAAGCTCTTTCTGGTGATGCTCAAGACTGGATATCTTTAGAGTTGATACAATCTCCATAATCACCTTTGCTCTTGTACAGTGTTATGGTGCTCATTATTATCTTTTATGCTGTAGAATATGTTTCAGTTTACAGCAAGCACAACAGTAGTTCACAGAATGGAAAAATGATGGCATCTTTGTTGTAATTCAAGTTTTCTGCTGGTATATTGTTGTGAAAATATGAATTTTCTATTGACAGGCCTTATTTTGCTTCTTCGAGCTCCTCAATTAATGCTTGTGATAAACGTTTTCAAAACCAGTTTGTTGATGTATCTCGTTTTATGAAGTCGTGCAAGTAGAGGCTGAGTAGTATTGGATTCCTTATCCATCTGTTTCTTTCATGCCAATGATTTTTCTCACCCACTGAAGCCTTCAGTGGGCCGACTTTATCTAGCTGTGATCAGAATGATGTTGCTGTCTTTTAGCACATTCGGCGAATTTTACATGTGTGTGCAGCAAATTGAATTTCCTTTTATAGATCTTCCCAGTAGCTTTTAATTTAATTTCGCAGCTGTACATTTGTTAGCGTGCGATGAGCTGGAGTCTTGAAATAGATCGAAATGCCTAATCTCAAAACAACTACTTCCTTGAGAAAGAGCCTAAAATATTAGCGATTATGTGCGTTCCTAATAAATAGGCATTGATGATAAGATTGCGCTAAATTCTGAATCAACGACATTGTGAACTCGTTTTTACTGTGATTGTTATTTTAAAGAGTTTGGGCAGCAAAGCATTTTGCAAACAAACCTACGAGAGGTATCTCATTTGTATATTTAGAATGTGCATGACCAACCAATTTCGAGAAGATGAAAGATTTTAGGGAATGCTGCAACTGTTGCCTCTACTAAAAATATATCGACAAATAAAACTTTAATGCTTATATTTTTATGAGTCTTCTATCACAGCTAACAAGCCAGGGATATTGAAAGCACATGGGAAAAATTTGGCTTGCATTCAAAACTTTACGTAAGACCGAATTCTGAAACTTTAACTGTGGCTATCTTTATCTTTTTTAGGCAAAAACGCAAACCACAGATATAGAGACTATCGCAACCTTCCTCATCTTAAATATCGTAATCATCATCATCAGCTGCCTACTCATTACATGACAGAGGAATCAACATCGCCAGATTCAGACTAGACTTTGCACCCTCGTTGCCTTTCGAAAGTCACTTCTGTTGGACGCTCGTCTTTCAGCCTACGTAACACTTGTATTTTTTTTCTTTTTTTTTGCCATTTTTCTATGTCTTCTGATCATCTTTTTAAGGGCATCCTTTACCACTTTTGCCTTATCACCTGCCCTCCATAGAAAGTTTCGCAATCGAATCGTACCTTTTTATACCAAAAAATATTACTGAGTTTTTGCTTCTTTATTTTATTCCAAAAATGTGATATTTTCAAGGCTATTTTTTCCAATATTTTAGCGTATGTAACTTTAACTGCCCACGATAATTGTAAAATATACTTCTATAAGATTCATCTCAAGTTTGTTAAATTTTGTTGCATCAATTTTATTTTAACCCCATGACTCGCATTGAAAGAGGGAAAATGCAGCAGCACGTTACTCTTAAATTCTATTTTTAATAATTCAGATGTTCCTACATTCGTCATAGTTTTTTTTTTTATTTGATAAACTTATCGAAGCTCTCCTGATTTCTGGTGTTATTTTATAATCTCTGCTAATATTAGCTCCAAGAAATGTGAACTCATTGATATTTTCCAGTTTTTCATCATCCATCAAAATATTTTATTTTGCTTTGTATTCGTCTGATTTCAGTATTTTCGTGTTGAGATAGAGTCCGCTTTTTTCATTACGTTTTGAGTTAAAGTATCCAGTCCTTAGGATGACTTCAATATTATAACTGTTTCATCGTATCTTAATTCCTAAACGTTTTTCTGTTCCTTTTCACTCCATCATAATTATGGTTGTTTGGTTCCGCTCTTCTCATAATTTACTCAGTATAAAAGTTGAATAGTTTATGTGATAGCATGCAACATTATCGCACGCCCTTCTGTATATAAGTCGTAATGCCTTTTTCTCCATTATAAGAAGTAGCTTCTTGATTTCTATAAAGTCTACGGTCACATTTATTTTTTCTAACATTGCAATAATATTTTTGTTCAACATTGTCAAAGATGTTCATCGCAATAGTTTTCTCGTGTTTTTTTCAATAAATGATCTGAGTTTAATCTTTGATCTCTTCTTCCACTTTTGTATCTGAAACCAGCTTAGGTTGTACTGATTTATTCCTGCACGTTTATTCAAGCCTTTTTTGAAAACTTTATATCAGGATCTTACTAGCGTGAATAACAAGTTCTATAATTCTAAATTATAGCACATCTCTGAGCTTCGGTAAAAACTCGGATCTTGCCCATTCGAAGGCCAGTCTCTTTTCTCATCATGTTTTAAACAGGGGGTGATATATCTTTCACTTGCTCTTTACGTGTATGTTATAATTTCGAGGGTTTTCCCTTCTGGTAGGTTTTAAATAGCCCACTTTGCCTTGCTTAACAAATGTTTTAATTCCGTTTCTCTTGATGGGATTCATTCTAAGACTTGTGGTCGTCTTTATACATGTCGCTGCGATGTTCTTTCCTTGTTTAAATCTCTTTTGCACTTTGCATTTGCTTGGGGTTGTTACTTTTATTTGCGAGCACTGTTTCGTTAAGCTTTGAATAAATATATTTTGCCTCATCTCCTTTAACTAATTTCATGACTTTCCTATTCATCTGCTTACATTTGGCTGTTTACTTTCCATTTCTTATCGCTTTTCATTTTTTTTCTAAATAGCTCTGCCTATTCTGTTTTTTTTTTCTTTTTTTTTAATCTCGTTTCTCCTTCTTCATGTGCTACTTACCCGTTTCTCTAAAGCTTTTTCAATTTCTAATGCTAATTCTGTTGGTTCCATTTTATCTGCTATGTATCTATAAGTAAAAACTCGGATCTTGACCTTTCTAAGGCCAGGTCTCTTTTCTCATCATATATTTAAACAGGTAATGATATATCCCATCGTGTACTGTGCATTCAGGTTTCATCACTTAGGTCATATCCAATTGGTTGTTTATTTTTTTTTAAATCCCATTAATCATTACTTTGATTTCAGTCGGGAGCATTTCTTGGTCTGTTCCTGCTAGTCGTAGTGACTTGAGACACGATTTAAATCTCTGGTTACTTAATCATGTAATTAATCTGATTTTTCGTCATATTATCAGGTGACATCCAGGTAACATATCGTCTTTTACAGTTTTTATACATTGTGTTTGTGAGAACGAGATTATTTTCAAAGCATGACTTTTTTTGTTTTATTATCAAACTCGACCAGGCTTCTAGAGCCAATCTTGGTGTAAGAGTTACCCAAATTTATAATAATGTCAGATTCTCTGTTTTGTCCATAAAACCTTGTAGCCTGTCACAGAACCCTTCTATTTCCTTATATCCAGCAGTAGATGTTGTTGCATTAACCTGAATATGTGTTATGTTATATGCTTCTTCTCTCAATATGATACGTAATAAACATTCTTTTATTGGATTATATGCTAAGAGATATTTTAACTGTTCTTATTTTGATAAATAGCGATTCTGTTACAGCCTGGTTTTTCATTTCCAAATTAAATTAAAACTCTACCATATGAGAACCTTGCTTGCCCCACCTGTGTTCGGCTATTCCCAAAATATTTCATTTATTTCGAGCTGTTTTATGGTCCTCCAGTTAACATGCTTCTATTTCCCAAGTTGCCATTCTTTTTTTCTTACCTAACCCTATTTTTAGGGAGCTGCCACCGATTTGTTCCCACTTTGCACAGACGAAAAAGTGATAGAGAAATACGCAAAACAAGCTAACTGAACAAGAATATTTATAGCGTAGACTTTTTTGATTATCACAATCAATATTTTTGAGCCATGAAAATAAAACTCAAATTTAGAAACAACGTGTCAAGATGTCCTTTAAGTTTTCAGATATCTCACCCTTTCTTGTCTGACGGATGCAAATTCTTCAGCGTTATTTTGGGTTTGATATTGCTGTTGTTGTTGTTGTTGTTGTTGTTGTTGTTGTTGTTGTTGTTGTTGTTGTTGTTTATATTGTTGATACTGCTGGCTGTATTATTTATGTAACCTTTTTTTTTTTTCAATTGCTGTTGTTGATGTTGTTGTTGCTGATGTTGTTGTTGTTGTTGTTGTTATTGTTGTTGTTTTTGTTATGTTAATTGGTCAGTTTCCCATATGAAAAAAATGGAGGGCAAAAGTGATCAAAAATACATTGATATAAATACGTTCTATGAATCTTCTCTTTGTGTACCTATATCTTACCTCCTTTTCATTTCAAATTACATTTATTTATGTCTTCTCATTTTAAAACCTTTGTAACAATAAACTTTGTCTGCAGTTTTGGCAGGTGTAGCTTCTATATATTGCGCAACAAGCTTCCAACAAACACAACATTTTCCTGCATCTACCATTTCATCGTGTTTTTATTTTTTTCGTTGTTTAAATCTTTGACAGGTTACCCCAGACAAATGAGAAATTTCTAGCACCTTTTTAAAAATTATCTGCTTAAAAATGATAGTGCATGACGTACAGATTTGCACACGCATCTTCGTTAGATACATCATCCTCCCTCTACCTGCTACACAACTGTCTTTCTCTATTTGTTTGTATGTCTCTCTCTCTCTCTCTGTCTCTCTCTTTTTCTCTCTCTTTCTCTCGATTTATTTGTCTATCTATCTAATTATCTATCCATCGCCTTTCTATATTCAACTTTCTCTTTCTTTTATTCTCTTTTTTTACTCTATAACGCTCCTGATTATCACCACTTCCGTTTACTCAAACTCTCTTTGTCCCCTCTCCT
>BLXT01004974.1:662308-681220 GCA_019648995.1 Plakobranchus ocellatus
AAAAAAAAAAAACGGCAATGTAACGGAAAAAAACATTTTTTAAATTATTATTATTTGCCGGACAGGTGGAGAGCTAAATTGCTTTTGTATAGATTAGCTTCTTCCTCAGATGAGGTGTCAACTTTGAGTCAAAATAAAATATTTACTTTAATTTGCCTTCGAAACTTTTTTTTCCATTGCATTTATATATGTTAGGGTTTTAATTGCGCGAGCATCTTCGGGAAAGAATATAATCTGTATGTTAGTGTCATGGTTATTTTAACCAAATAGTACATTAAGATGTCAAAGTAAAAGAAAATCTTTACCAATGGCCAAGTCAGCCACTTCGGCGGACATCATAATGCAAATTTATTATTTATAATACTTTTTTCAAAGAGTTACAAACAAATGAAGACTCCAGTGAAAAAACCAGATAAGTCACTTTTTTGCAATAATTAGATTTATCTCCTTAGCCACATTCTTTATACATAGTACTCGTAGTTTTGTTTCCAGCATCAATCATACGAATAAAACAGTCAAATCCATCACAATTACTCTTTAAAAATCGCTATGAAATGAAAGAACCAAAACTTGCAAACTTTGTATTCTTGATCTCTCCACTTCTCATGTTTGTGACTTAGCTGGCTTTTTTTCCATTGGAGTCTTCAAATGTCCTTAATTCATTCTTTGTTCCCTTTTGATTATAAAAAAAATCCTCATTATTCGAAATTTTCCTACACTTGATGTCATGGCATTAGACTCGAGCCCTTCAATAAAAAAAAAATAATAATAATAATAGCAAATTTAATAATAAATGCTATTTGTCGTGATAAAGACCAAGCAATAACTTTTCTGAGCTCGGCCTGTTAATGTTATTATTCATTCTAAGGTATAAATTAACCCACAAACGAGAATACAACCTAAACATTAGCGAAAAAACTTGGAACCTAAACAAAGCAGCAGCACTTAGAAACTGTCCATAATTTTCAAATACTCCCTCGCTTTACATAAGTCTATCACATTTTGAAAAGATACAATATTCTTTTAATTTTATAGGCATTTAAAGTGGTGTCACCAACAAACGATCAGATATATAAAGATTGATTTCAATTGATGGCTTAAAAGTTGCAAAGAGATAGTTTACTTTTGCTCAGAATACTTACAAGTACTGTTAATTGCTATGATATACTCAGTGATTTATTTTGGTTGTGCCGCGTAATGAAAGTTTGCTTCAATTACAGACAATTTTTCGGCCTTTGATGTCCCAATTTATATACTTTTGACAAAGTTTGGAATACTTCTTTGTCAGCAAAATATGATTAAAATGGGTTTATTCAGTGAACCGTTGTTCTAAGATAGTTAACAATTCGAGTATTTCCTTTCATTATTCATAGAATTTATTTCGTCAAAAATTACTTTTTTTTTTTTACTTTCCAATCTTTGATTGTATGATTCCTTACATATCGTTTTTATCACTGACTTTCATTAAAAAAGAAATATAATACACAGCTTAATATTACAGGGTGCAACTGTGCTCATTGATCGCAGCTTCATTTTCTGCACTAAAAACACCCAATAATTAATGAATCAATTTTCGTTTAATGGCCGTTATCTTTACTAAAACAATTTATGTATTTCAAAACGTCCTAAATTGTCACCTTACAAAATTTATACCACAAAAATAACTGCCACGTGAAACAGTGGTGCAGTAGTTAAGGATCGCATCCACCGAACAGCAGGGAAATTTCTGTCGTGTCTCAGACTCTAAGACACGACAAAGCCCAAAATGTTTATCTCAAGTTGAAAAAAGCGAAATATAGATGAACAGAAACTAAGAGAGCAGTTTTCTACAGTTGTCACTTTTTGTGTCGTTTTTGCTCTGTGATTGCTTAACAAGGGTGTTACTTTTTCGCTCCTTCATGAACTGTTTTATTTTTCTTTATAAATTATATTTGCAGTTTACCGCAAAAAGCCTAAATGAAAACAAATAAATTGAGCTGCAAAACTAGAAAATTCAAGTTTCGAAGTCGTCTGATCTCATGAATAAAGGGTAGGATCTGTAATAACCAAATATATCTGGACATTTTAGAGACGTCCTTCTTAGCCGGAAGCAATCAAAGCACTAGGCTTTTTCCACAAAACGAGTATTCTAATCTTAGACAATTTTTTTTTTTAATTTGCCCTTAAATTTATATCCATTTGTTTTTTGCCGTTTTTGTTGCAGTTTTTCTTGAAAGAGTATATGCTTTGTTGTGTTTTTCTATCAGTGTCGCCCTACATTTTCTCAAAGTTTACTTTTCCAAAGTTTTCTTTCTTTAAACATCTTTTAAAAAAAAACTTGACATAAACTATGGCATAAAGACATTGGGTAAGGCGATATTCCTTTTCCGAAGCAATGATGCAAGAGCAAAAGCAATGATAGGTTCCCTTGATTAATTGCCTCATTTTTGTTCTGAGAGTACAAAAACTGAAACAGTGTTCAAAAGGTGAGATGAAGTTTAGACGTTTTTAATGATTACTAAAAATATGGAATGTAAACTCGAGGCTGTACAAATTTGTTTATTGAAAGTACTATCATCAATTTCGTATACGGAAAGAAATTAAATGAGAAATTAAAGATGAGTTAAATAAGCAAGGCATGCAGTGGATGCCGTAACAAAATATTACACAGAAAAAGAATAGGTGAACAACAGCGAAATTATTATATGAACTTCTTAAAAGCATTGAAGCAGAGAAACGGGTGTCAAACTATATAATCGGTCGTGCTATTTTATGAAATGGGGAAACGATACGGCGGTGTCATTTGATTATAGGACAGCCACAGGAAGAGCAAACGAAATTGAATGAAGGCAAGCCTGGTTTTCTTAATACTTATTGATTGCAGGTGTATATCGCATGCAATACAATATCATGGTTTTAGTGTAGATTACATCGTAGCAGAAATATAATAGTTTTGTTCCTGTGCCATATCACATTTTTTTTTTTTACGCCTCCCGATAGTTTATAAACCCTCACATCGTTTAGCTTCCACTCAACGCAAATTGTTGCTTGCTAAACCTCGCCAGTGAGTATGAATTTTTAACAAACTAGATTCATTTCTTTGGAGAAATTTTTTGAAACTTAGTCTTAAACGATTTTCTTTTTTAACATAAATGAGAAGAAAACGAAAAACGTGTAATTTTTCGTTTCAGTTAAACGTTTCCAAACATTACATTGAATACACAGAAAAAGGTCCGGGTTCCTTTTGCCATTTTCAAATTCATTTCACTTTGGTTCATTAAAAGGTAAACATAAGGTGCAGTTAAAAGTTTCATTTTATTGTCATAGTGACAACGGGAAGCGTTTATGTTCACATTTTTTTTTTTTGCTCACGCTACAATACTGTTATTATGCAAATGTAAGGAGCTTCTGACTAGCATTATTAGCATGCAAAAATATCGAACTCATGTAATCGAATATAGTAATTAAGCTTCTTACTCTTTAATTCAAACAATTGAGAAACAGGAAAGTTATCATACGATCTTCAGCTGTGTTAATAACAATAGCAGTATAAATTTTAAAAGACTTGATAACCATTCCTACAGCACTAAAAACAATAAGAAGTCTCTGATCAAAAAAGATACAATGGCACTTGGGTTAAAACATGATACCAAACGACATGATTGAAGTTGCCGACTAGAAATTAGAAATAAATTAGGAGAAATAAATATATTTGAACACTTGAGAAAAATAAAAAGTGTAAAATTAATGGTTATCCCATTATTTTGATTAGTCATGTTAATGTACGGTCTCAATTTCTAGATATAAAGTATTGCTCGGTTAGTAGCACTGAAAAAGGGCATGTAGGTCAATTCACTTTACAAATTTCAAATTAAATTTTGAAAAATACTTATGGCTTTTTCAAGTTTTTAAGATGAGTTTTTTTTTATGCAATAAGAATCTATTTCACACATATCGGATTTAACCTTACGTCATTTCTTAGTTTTTACGTGTAGGTCTTTGTTTCGCATGCACTTAAGTACAACCTGGTACTTTCTTTCTTTTCTTTCCTATTTATCGACAAAATCAATCATTTGGCCCTCACAGACTTCATAATGAAGGTTGTTGCCGTCCTTTCTGTCTTCGCTTTGGTGGGATACACAGTCAGCGCGACTCCGTGTACTGTTATCTGTGACGGACAGTGTGCTTTAAGGAAACAGACATGCAGTTTTATATATATATTCGGTAACTTGTGTGAAACACAGGACAAGATTTGTAGAAAAGCTTGTGACGCTGCCTGCGGCTGTGCTGATACCTGTGCTCGCGAGTGTGGAGGAAATTATGCTACTTGTGCAAAGGATGGCAACGCCATCTTGAGCGTTTACTCGTGTGGTCTGGGCCTTTCCACCTGTTCCTCAACTTGCCAAGCCAAGTGCAATTTCAAACTGTTCTCCGATATCGTAAACGCTATCACTGATGGTTTCATGCCAACTCAAGGTCCAGTAATTACCCCTACTCCTATTCTCACACCTACTCCTAATCCTGGAACAACTCCTGCCCCAGCTACAACTCCTGCCCCTGCTACAACGCCTGCTCCTGCTACACCGCCTACTCCTGCTACAACTCCTGCTCCTGCTACAACTCCTGCCCCTGCTACAACGCCTGCTCCTGCTACAACGCCTACTCCTGCTACAACTCCTGCTCCTGCTACAACTCCTGCCCCTGCTACAACGCCTGCTCCTGCTACAACTCCTACTCCTGCTACAACTCCTGCCCCTCCTACAACTCCTGCCCCTGCTACAACTCCTCCTCCTGCTACAACTCCTGCCCCTGCTACAACTCCTGCTCCTGCTACAACCCCTACTCCATAATGACAAGGACTATCATGTTACAGTGTGACGCGCAACAATTCTATATACTGTTCATAGGAGGACTCCATTTAAGAAGAACATTCAGTTTCACCAATTGGCTGTCTATTACTGATGTGGGCGTAGCCATCATACTTGCAACAAGAAAATTAGTTTTCAAATAAATTATATAAATAGTTAATTGTGTTGCAGACGTATTATATCTTGTTTTATTTTTTCCTTTACTGTTGCAAAATCCACATATGAATCATATTTTGCTCAATTTGTAACTGAAGTTATTGTCCCTGGAATACATTTTTGTTGACGATATCTTTCATTTTAAGGCCTGAAAAAAAAGAAGCATAATAAAGCCATAGTCGCTTAAGAGTCAGTTAGCAGTTTAGTCAAACGAGGTTTCTGTTATTGTCGACTGAAAAAAAAAAAAACATGAACAAAAATGTGTGAAATTAAGCACCAGATTTCGTGTTCGATTATTAAGGGAAATATTGCCACAAAAAGTACACAACGTTATTTACCAGTCAACATATTTGTTTAGAATACGAGCGTTTTTATCCATAGAAATGGATAGGTGAAGAACTGATTATTCTTTCCAATTTAAATTAAGTGAACATTCAGAACAATGAAAAACATTAAAACCCGATGTGGCTCTACGAAATGCAGTCGCATTTTTTTTTTAAATAGTTTGTTTTCCGCGTAGAGGATGAGTTGAACCGTGAGATTCGTGGTTTTCTTTTTAAACTTCTGAAGCTGGACACTGCACCCTGATGAATCTCAAATAAAATCCTGAAGCTTCAGTGAGCCTCAGACCATTCTTGTAAATGCTCTATAGACTTGACTAGTTATAGCCCTCCCAAAACAAATTAAAACCAAAACGGTTCAGTTCAATTATCTCTTGAATAGGATTCTGGTGCTGAAACCTTGACTTGCAGACAGTTTAAGCAACAAGCAAATACTTAATCAGCCTGAATTATTTGGAAGTAGTTCTATAGTGCGTTATTTTAGGATTTATTACAAAACTTTACAAAACCTGACATTGAAAAATCTAAATTTAACGTTTTAGATCATAAAAATTAGATCCAGATTTTTATTCCAAATAGTTCGATCGAGAACTTTTCTATATTTTAAAAAAGACAAATACAGAAGACGATTGCGCTGAAAATCTGGACTCAAAAGTAAACTCAAAACGACACAATCTAGATACATCGAGATCCAACTCTAAAAAAAAAAATTCCAAATTGTCAAAAAAAATACATTGAGGTTTGAAATTCGAAATTTTCCGAGCTTAAGTTTTCTTTTAAGATCTGAATTTAAATATAAACCCATGTTCAATAATCTAAATTTAAACATGTTTGAGATTTTCTAAAACGTTGGCTGGGATCAAGCTTTTTAATCTGGACTCAAAGTTCAAGGTTTAAAAAAAAATCGTACAGTTCCAATGTAGATGGCAACAATTAGATTTAATCTCAGGTACAACAAATACTTGGAGTTATATTGTCTGTGTTTTGATGTTGGCTCGCCTTAACTCATTTATTAAAAGTGTCAGTCCACAATGTCAGTTTGTAGATACTGAAGCAATTTCTAAGTGCCAGAATTGTCGATGATGCCTCATCCCTGCACGGTTCACCTTTCACTCTCTACCCCTTGCGCTGGCATTGCTGTCTTCGGTGAAGAGGTGTTGCTCGAACATAATTATCGTTCTTAGTAAGATGTCTAACATCGAGTTGGAACGGATGAGGTTGAGGAATTGGTGAAATAGATGAAAGAAAGCAGACAGTGTTTCGCTGCCAGCATGTCTTCTTCCTAGCAGATGTCTTGTGATTGACATCAAACCAGTCAGGTTCATATAATTGAGTTTGAGATGATTTGTTAAAAAAAAAAACCACTTGTTACCTATTCCAGGTCATGGCTGGAACTCTTTTTTTATATTTAATTAAAGCTTTTCGAGTGATCATCTGTAAAAAGGCTTTCTCATGTAAAAGATCCAAGGTGAACATCGTAGTGAATAAAGGCAAATTAAGTACCCACAAGGAAAATAGTCAAATTATGAGTCCTGTGTTGTGATGTAGGGAAAGGATCAACTTTTTGTTTCAAAGTGAGATGTAAAGATTTATTTCTAACACGAATAGACTCTAGGTTAGAATCAATAGCTTGTCCTTAAGGATGCATTTAAGTCTTCGAAAGGTTCTAATTCTTAAGAAAGATGTAAGAAGAGCGCGGCCTTGAATGTTCGGTGCTTATATATCTTTTGTTATCCGCAGATCAGGTCAAGTGTTTGAAAGAAATAGTCTTTCCAGTTAGCTGTATGTAGGAATCTCGGATGTCTGAGAAACGATATCATCTCTCAATAGGTCTAAGGATTATATGGAGTGGTCAATTAAAAAACGCCTGTTGAATTTAATGATACGTTTTCTAAAATATCGTTTGTAGTCACGGTCAACTTGGCGACTTGCTTGAGAATGGAGCAGTGCGCCTGTGGTATGTGTATGATGATGTATTCCTGGGGCCTCTGAAATAAGTTAGATATCACGTCAATTGAAATCTCGAGAGGGCTTAAGTCACTTAGATCAAACGAGGAGGTTGTGCTGCCTAAAAAAATGGCCGCCGTGGAATGGGCATTCGAAAGCTGCAACAAGAAGGAGAGCTTGGTTAATTCGACTGTTAAACACAACTCAACCTTTCGATGCCCGCACTTTGAAGTTCGAGTTCAGTCTGTTGGCTGCCTCAAGGCAAAGGCCGGATGGGCCAGAGCGTCTGCGTAACCAGTGCCGGTAGAAGTTAGTGATAAACAACTGGCTCTATTCGGAGTTTGTCTATTTGATTTTGGGAACAGTGGTGATTTCTGGCGAAATAGTGACCATTTCTACATACTAGTTCCCAAGTGAATCAGTATTGGAATTTGTTAAAATAGGTCTCGAGTTATAGCATCTAAATATATTTGTTTCATGAGATCAAACAATTCTGTTTAATTTGGGCAATAAACAGCGTAAACATAATAATAGTTTAAAGAAAACTTGCTTCTCAAATTTAATACATGCAGAAGGTATATTTGATCGAGTAAACAACAAACTGTATCAGACGTCAAAATTAACAATAGTCAACGAAAAAAAATGCTTTCGAAAATTGAAAACAGTGTGCACAAAGTGTAAAGGGTCGGGTTACTTTTTGCTCTTTTAAATATATTTTTCCTTGGTTCATTCATACGAAATGTAAGGTGCAGCTGATAGAATTCATTTCAAATTCGTTACACATTTTTAGGTAGTATAATTTTATCGCATTGGTGAAAAGCACAATACTATAATTATTCAGGGACAAAGAGCTCATGACTATATTTAAAAGCAAATGAAAATATCAAATGTGACTTACCTAATACAAATCTTTGCACTCAATAAATATGTAAAAAAATCATGTCGTTATATAGCTGCAATATAAATGTCTAAAGACAAGATAACAAAATTATGGCATCTCTGATAGAGAGGATGCAATAGCACCTGAGTAATAACAAGACAGAAAATGAAAAGATAGAAGATGCCAACTAAAACTTACAAAATATATGAACACCCAAAAAGTATACTTAAACAATTCGATACGCTTCCTCAATGAAATATAAAGAACGAGGTTGAAAGATTACTTGTGTCGTGAATACTGGTATACTGTCTATGTTTATAGATACAAAGTGTCACTTGCGGACTGCAAAAAGATGTAAGTCTATACGCTTTTTTTTTTTTTTTGCCTCGTCTGTTGCTGGTGCAAATTTTGTTCAAAAAATGTTCATTGTCGACATTAAATTCGCTTGTATAAAAACAATTATTTTGTTCTCACAGACTCCATAATGAAGGTTGTTGCGGTCTTGTCTGTCTTCATTTTGGTGGTGTGTACAGTCAGCGCCACTCCATGTACTGACATCTGTGGCGGAGAGTGTGCTTTACGAAAACAGGCATGCAGTTTTGTCGATGTCTTCAGCAGCTTGTGTGAAACAGAGGACAAGATTTGTACAAAATCTTGTGATGCTGCCTGCGGCTGTGTTGACACCTGTGCTACCAAGTGTGGAGGAAAATATGCTACCTGCAAAGAGGGTGGTAACGCCATCTTGAACTTTTACTCCTGTGGCGTGAGCCTGTCGTACTGTGCTTCAACCTGCCATGCCAAATGCAAGTTCCAACTGTTCTCCAGCATCGTCGGTGCTATCACTGGTGGTTTAATGCCAACCCAAGGTCCAGCTTTCACAACTCCTGGTGCTGCTACAACGCCTGCTCCATAAGAGAAGACTTTCAACATGTTAAAATCTGATCTGCCATAAAAGGACTACCCACGAAAAACTGAAGTGATGAAGAAGATATATTCACGGCTACTGAATGACTGTCCTCCTGGTGTAGGATGGCCTTCATACTTGATTCAAGCAATATTTTTCCAAAGAAAAATTAATGAATAAATAATTGCATTGCAAATTAATTTACTTTGTTTTGTTTGTTTTTTTCTTTTTTGTTGTTGTTGTTGTTTTCGGTTTTGTGTGTGTGTGTGTGTGTGTGTTTTTGTTGTTGTAAAATTTTGCTTTTCTTATTTATCAATTCAAATGACTCATGTTTTGCTCTATTTCAATGCATTTGTTGGCGCTTGAATATTTTTTTTAACTTTCTTTCTCATTTTAAAAACAAAAAAGTGTAGTCAATTATTGCGATAGTCTTTGCACAGTTATTCGGCAATTAAGTCGATTTCTTTTTTTTTTTATTATTTATGGTCGATTTAAAAAACTAAAACTTGAAAAAAGTGTAAAATTTATTGTGCAACGTTTTCTTCGTTTACATAACGCCAAAATAAACATAAACACTATACCGGTACCAAGTAAGCGCTTAACTGCTTTTATAGATGTCAATCTTGTTAACCCGTTTAAACTGATGAGTAAAGAATAGACATCTTTTCGAATTCTAATAAAGTGATCATCTCAAAACAAATAAAAGTTGAACAAGTAGAGTGTTTTATGTAAATCGTTTTTTTTTTCTTCAATAATATCGTTTTGTTTCAGGGTAGAAGATGAACTCTCAGTGATTTTTAAACTCTCAGAGCCTGGAGTACTTCACACTTACAGCTTTCAACTAATCCCGTGGCTGCATTGGGTCACATATCACCATTCTGTTCAAATGCTCTAAGAAGTTAAATTTCAAAGGGTGAGATCTAAACCTCATTATCTTAAACTACAACAGTTTGCTATCAAGATCTCAATTTAAGTAAAAAACCGAAGTCGATGATATTAATTGAGAGGGCTTTGAGAATGCATAAATACATTAACTGAGATAGAGTGTTTAATTTGAACTCAAATTAGTTCAAGATTAAGAAAAGGATCGTATTGTTGCAACGTAGAAGACAATTAAGGGAAAATAAATGTTGTGCCTGTGTTTCGATCTGATGTCAAGCCCGTTACCTCTTTCTCGTCCTTAATAAAGCGTCAGTCCCCAGCAATCAATGTGTCAATCTTAATGCAGCGGCTGGATGCCAGTATTGTCGATGGTAACTCTTTTACCTCAGCCTTGGCATTGCAGTCATGGGTAGAGAATTGGTGGGCGACCAGTCCGAGTAGGATGTCTGACATGTAGATCCAAATACATAAGCTTGAGGAGTGGTCAGACATTTGGAGGAGAGGTAGGATATGATTGTCGAGGAGGTCTCCGTGTTGGATGTCCTGTAACTGACATCTGACTAGTAAAGTCTATATACCAAGGTTTCACATGATCTATGTAAACCACCTCTTCAAAATCCCATAGGCTTGAAATGTTTTGTTTTGTTTCCGGAATATAACTAGAAAAGGTTCTCTTTGGTAGTCGTATTGGTCCGAGGCAATAAGTTAAACTGAGAGCCCCCAACATTGGCAACATGATATAGAGAAATGGGCTCGTTTAACAAATAAATGAAAAATAAAATTCATTTTCGACAGGAGAGGAGTTCGGGTTAAAATCAGTAAACTGTCGTGGGAATACAAATCGCTTTCCATACACGCGCTTTCAACGAAGATGCAACTAAGTCTTGTCTGGGTACTGCTCTAGGTCCAAGGAGGATCCAGGGAAGTTCATTAACCCTTTGTGGGTCTTGAAGGCGGGATTAGACCGTGGCTTTGAATGTTCTGAATTATAGGTACCTTGTGGTACTCGTAGATCAGGTCAACTTATAAAAGAGATATTCTTGCCAGCTCGCTGCATATAGGAATTTTGGATGTGTGGCATAGGCTTGTTGAAATTTCTAGTTATTCCTATCTCTTCCATTTCAGAAAGTTTTTATTGGCCACGGCCAGCTTGTACAAGCTAGTCGATAATCTTGAGCATAGAGTGGGGGCCTGTAGTATGGATATAACATTATACTGGAGCTAAAAAAATGTAAGTTAAAGCACTGGTTAAAATTTCTATATAACAGTGTTCAACTTCCAATTCGGTAGCAAAAAAATCCACTTGACAGTCCTTCAGGAAGATCAGGAGGTGTTGGCATGGAAAAGGCGTGACCTGCAAAGGGGCGATTGACATCTGCTACAATAAATACAGCTTGAAAAATTCGACTGTGTTAATTTTATCCCTACCAGATATTTACACAGAAGGCATCTAATAAGTGGGTCAATATGACCCGTATACTTTTATTGAAGGAAAACATGACAAACAGCCTATCCCTACTAGGTGGATCAATACGATATGTACTATAGTTTCTATTGTAGGATGTAATCTACAAATCAGGTTGTAGTAGCACACTTTAGTGGCCGGATAATTTTAGCATGCTGGTATATTTTTCATGGAGCGCAATTTTATTTAGATTCAGAACAACTAAACAGTTGCCAAAAATATCATTTTTGGCACACAAAATAAAGTTTGAATCTGACAACATTATGAAGAAATAGAGCAAATAACAAAAGTGGCATACAAAAAAAATTACGTGAAGACCATTATTCCCTTTTAGGAAAGTATAGAGAAACAGTATGATCTTTACAAATTGGCAGAAAGCAAAACATGCACACCACATATTTTTCATCTTTGATGGGCACCGTGCACAGTGTTTCCTCTTAGAAGGCTGGATAGCTGTGACAGATCCACAGCGCTGAAGAAGTGACGACAGTATCTTTGCGAAGCAACACATCCATGTCTGATGTTAGTTGTCGTGGCAAGTTTTTCATAATTTCCCTTATCTGGATGTGTGATTAGCTATTTCCAGTTGACCAAAGTCCCCTTTTTGATGGTTTATCCTCTGAAAACTTGCTTTTGAAGAATACTAATGCAGCCACTGAACCCATGCCCCGAATGTCGAAGAAAATGACCATTGGCCATCGCTATGTTTGGCGGTTTGTGGTCATAGATTTGCTTATAAGATCAAGACAATAAACCCCACTCTTTGTAGAAGCTGACGACCTCTAAAAGTTGTCATCTCTTCCTGTGACAATCGTTACATTGTATGCATGCTTGAGAGTATAACTGCATTTTTTTTGGCAATACACTTAGTAGCATGCATTCCTTACGAAATGCAATGTGTAATTCCATTGGCCTCTGGCGCTAAATCAAGATCTATACTCCTCATCCGATCTTAATCTTCATTGGGAAGATCATCATCAGATGGAAAAGTATAGTTAAACATCTGTTTATCACTGTCAAAACCCAATGGGGTTTTACAGATTCATATTCACTTGATCATCAGGATCAAAAGCAGGCTAGAAAAAAGATTTCGTCTATGCTGATGTTCCCTTGTGAATATAACTTACAGTTCAAAGCACGTGCGCTTGTTCACATTTGTACAGGATCAGAAAGGGCAGATGATTATTATCTCATTCGATGTAAGACTTCGAAGCAATGAAAAGAGGAAGCCATGATGACAAGCAGAGTCCAAGCTTTATCGTGAAGTGCCATGATGACAAGCAGAGTCCAAGCTTTATCGTGAAGTAGTGAAATATGTGTTAGAACAAAAAATGTAGAGTCCAAGCTTAATCGTGAAGTAGTGAAATATGTGTTAGAACAAAAAATGCAGTTTATGCTCCTCTAAAAGAATAAGCATGTTGTCTTCAATTTCAGGAGATTCCACACCGTATTAAATAAAACTAAGCCCACTTTGTACTTATTCCTAATCTTATTGCCTTTTTCTACTTTTGCTTTCTTCATGTAATACTCAGTGTCTCTTATATAAACTCACCCGAGGGCGTGCTCTTTCTTCCTCTCGCTCTTTGCAAAAACTATTTTAACATGTAAAAATGATCTTTGTCTCCTTGTAGCTGGTTAGTTTAACCACCGCCCTCCCCCACAAACTGGGACAGTTGGACTATTGCTGAAATTTAAACTTAGAGAAAGTTTAAAAATAGTTTGTACTTTTTGTGGAAAGTTCTTTTATTCCTACACGATCTTCAGTACCTGAATCATGGTTTAAAAAGCTGTCTTGCTCTTGGCATCAGAAAGTCGGTTAAATGCGAAGTGGTGTACTTGAAATACTTTAAATGAAGCAGCCAAAACTATGTATTACGGGCACGACAAGAGATGTCAGTGTTATAATTTAATGAGAACTTGCTCCAGATTACCATGAATCTATCTCATCATATCTAGAGTTGAAATGGTAATGTCGAAAGATCTAGATACCAAGTATCTGGCTCAGTCTTCTTTGATCTAGATCTAAATCTAATTTTAAATAAAAAAGGAAGGATATCAAACTTAGGTTGACATATTTAGAATCCAAATCTAAAAGCTTATCTTAGGTCCACAAAGAGCATGTAATCTTGTTTATGTGTTCTGAAAACTAGTATGCTAATCTCAGGTCCTAATAGAGGCCTAGTTCTAGATTATGATATCTGGAGACTCATAAGCAGAGCTCAAATTCAGAAAAACTATCGGAAGCTCGACATATTGCGTATCACTCGTGGAAATTCCTTTTTTAAATACTATTCCTAAGTAAACAAAAGACAATGATACGTTTAAAGCAACCCTGATAACAGTCAATGTCCATTGACCTTAATTTGTATTAATCTCAAGTGATCAAATTGATTTAAGAAAGGGTTCAAATCAGATAAACTCTAGGCGAGTTTTCATTTCCGCTGTTTCTTCTTACACCGCATCACGCTTCCATTGCAAACATTTGTACTCCCTTGGTTATACTCCTATGGTTATGCTTCTCATTAGAGTACAAAATTATAACTCTGCAATATCTATTAAGTGCGTATTTGGCTGCAAAGTTGTACCAGTAAGGTTTAAAAATAACCTAGATGAACTAATGTATTAAAGTCTCTACATATTTTTTCACCGCAAATCGGCCAGTAACATCATCACAAAAATGTGTTGCCTGGTCTCGAGGAATTCTCGACTTCACGAGAGAAGGATCCATAAGTACATAATTTTTTCAGGAAAGGGATTCCGAAACCAAACAAACTTTTAATAAAAACTTTTTGGTTCATGTAAGGTCTCTGATTGCGATGTTGTGAATTTGAAAAGATTGAAAACTTTGCTTTCGAGCCTGTAAGTGAGGGGAGCAAGTCAAATTGATGTTCGCTAGACAGTAAAGACATGCCGCTTTGCATACCAATAAAAAGTATTTCAATTATAAATCACTATGGGGATCAGAAACACATTTTTGTGACCTCTGTTCGATCAGGGATCGATTAAAATTGCCAATATATGTGGCGTTGGCAAGAACGGTTTTCCATAGCAGAGCGGAGGCTAATGTGGCTGTTACGACGTCACTCCCCTTGCTTAAATCGTGCGCTCGGGCGCTGTAAAGGAATCTTGCGTACGCGCTGCGATAAGTACCCATGCCATACCTCAACAGCGCAAGTATATTCTTAAAAGAAACTTTTTAAATGCTCTTCAACGAGCAAGAAAAATTTTACCTTTGTTCTATTTTTCCATGGGTACAGATGTCCTGGGTAAGACACTAAACTGCATCCGTCGGGTGGTCAGCGGCTAAAACGACTCCCCCACCAGGGAAACCTGGCGAGGAGGGTAGTGGACCCCTGCAGGAATAAAAACAAGACTTTCAAAGGGCAGATGATCCCATGAGGGACAACGGCCATCCACAGACCCATACTACCTTGTGGGTTAGATCATAAGACCAAAGGCTACAGGAAGGGAACTCAAACGAAGAAAAACCCGTCGACAACACGTTAAAGCCGGCGCGTCGATGGTAGGCTGTAAACCTGCAGATGAGGAGGAAAACGAAAAGAGGCCGAACAGCCCAAGGCCATATGGGGCAGCTGAAGGCAAGATCCCGGAACTTGGAAGCAAAACTTCAATATGACACCCCACAGCCAAATCCAACTAAAAGCTGTGGTGTCGACAAAGGAAAGGGACAAGCCAAAATGTAATAACAAGCTGTCAAACTTTTTACAGGAAACTCTATGAACAGACACAGACAACTCCATACCAACCAACGACCGTAACATCAAGTCCTGACAAAGAAAAAATACCACCGTTCCTAGAAAAAGTAAAAGAGACGTTAGATGAAATGAAGAAGAAAAAAAGCGCCAGGAAATGATGGCATCACAAGTGATGTTATGAAAATAGGAGGACCACAAGTAATTAGATACATGACAAAGGTGTACAAGGAGGTTCTCAAAAGTAAAGAAATACCCATATGCTGGAAAGAAGCAAAAGTAATTATAATACACAAAAAAGGCGACCTAAAAGACATTAAAAAAATTAACGTCCAATAAGTCTTTTATCACATCCATACAAAATATTCACAAGACTCCTACAAAAAAGAATGGAAAGAATTCTAGATCAAAATCAACTAAGAAAGCAGGCAGGTTTTAGAAAAAAAAAAACAACGGATCATCTCCAACCCTTAAATCAATTAATAGAGAAATGCAATGAGTATAATTTACCACTATGCCTTGGATTTACAGACTGTGAGAAAGCTTTCGATTCGGTGGAACATGCGGCAATAGTTCAAGCATTCAGGAAGGTAAATATCAACGAGAACTATGTCACCATGAGAGAAAGCATCTATAAAGGAGCTACAGCAAGAATACATATAGACAACCAAATATCAGAAGCATTTGAAATCCAGAGAGGAGTAAGACATGGCAATCCAATCTCACCAAATTATTCATAAAAGTCATCGAGCAAGCACTTAAAGAAGCAGATCTAAAATATGGCATCAACATAGGCGGAGAATATCTAAGAGATCTGAGATTCGCAGATGATGTAGCCTTATGTACAGAGAAAGAAGAAGAAATAAAAGAACACCTAGAGAGACTAAATAGTGAAAACAAAAATGTCGGATTGAAAATTCATAAAGGGAAAACAAAATACATGATAAATTACATAACAGGAAGACCCATAGTAATAGACAATGAAAATATAGAGCTTGTTACAAAATACAAAATATGTGGGTCAGACAACAACAATGAAAAACAGAACCAATGAAGAAATAATAATGAGGATGAGAAAGGCATGCTATACATTTGGAAAATATTGGGAAATTTTCCAAGATACAACTTTACCTATTACACTAAAAAGAAAAATACATGACCAGTGCATCATTCCAAAAATGACATATGGGTGTCAAACATGGACACTAAACAAACAACTGTGTCACAAACTACAAACAGCGCAAAGAGCTATGGAAAGAGAGATGCTAAACATTAAACTTAAAGATAGAATACCAACAACAGAGATAAGAAAAAAGACACAGGTGATCGATGTAGTCCAATACATTCAAAGACAAAAATGGAGATGGGCAGGACGTATTGCTGGAGAAAAAGATAATAGATGGAGTAAAAGATGCACAGAGTGGCAACCAAGGTCAGGAAGAAGAGACAGGAGCAGACCAGAAGCAAGATGGATGGATTACATCAGGAGAGAGCAGATCCACAATGGCAGAGGAAGGCACAAAATCGGAGGAAATGGAAGACATCTGCGGAGGGCTACATCGGGTACCAGGCAAGAAACAGCAATCTGGAAAAGTCCTTCAAGCATGAGAATCGACCTTGGCCTCCGCCTATAGCAAAGCTCGACTTTACTATGACATTGCAACATGTCGCCGCGCATTGCCTGATTCTGATCCTTTGTCGAGCTCGCCGATGGCTGTGAATGTTGCAGATACCCTAAATCAACTTGAAGTTCCCAGCTGGCCAAGGTCCAAGAGTTTCCGAGTCCATCCAACTAGGGGTGGCAGAGAGAGGATAAGAAATTCTGGGCCCATAACTCCTTCTCCAGCTGAACAGTCATGCCAAGGACTTATACGTTGTGGCTACCAGTTAGGGTGCAGGAGGAATCGATGCTTATGCGGGAAAGCAAATCTCCTATGCACAGCATTGTGCACCTGCAGTAGAGACTGCGCAAATGAAAGCTAACTGGTTAACAATACTACTGAGTTGTTGCCGTTTTCTCGTCACTGAGGAAGTAAACGGTGTACTTACAACTTCTTCTATGGTGAAAGACTAAGACATTGTTGTAATCAACAGCAGACAAGAACTGACAGTTATGGGCCCATTTCGGATTTTTAAACGGGCTTACGCGCCTTTTGCAAAGGTACTTCATTGTGCCACATTTCCGATTAAGTGACCATTAGGAAACTTTGGCTCAATTGCTTTAATATATAGGTTATGTAATTACATGGATCATTTTCTGTGAAACAATTTTAGGGGCTTTATGGTTTACCAGGAAAAATGAACTCTTGAATTTCTGAAAGACCAAACTTGACAGCCGGCGACCAAAACCACAACAGAGGTTTGTTTGAATTAATTACGTAATAACGGGAGTAGCAAACTGGCTGTGAATTATTACTTTCAATTTTTACATGTTTCTCTCTTCTAAACGTAAACTGCCTTAGAGCTTTTTCTAGCTATGATGTGAGCGATGATTATGCGCTACGATTACGGGTTTTCAATGATGATCTAATTAACATTACCAAAACAGATTTTGCAGTTTTTTTTCAAAAGAGAAACGCTTAACACATGCTCATATTCCCGTTTGCATGGTTTTAATTAATTTTTTCATCTGAAATCAATTTCTTGCAAAAGCTACTATTTAAAACATGCTCTAGGAAGGTTTCTAGGTCATATTGACCCAATTAATCGATTGTCATGCCCACCAGAGGTCGGGATCAAAGAATTTCCCTCGCTTGTTTTGTTTAGATAGGTGGTATGTACTAATATCCCAAAGGGCATATCTCTACTACAGAGTGAACATTCCACCTCATTTGATGGACTTGCTCTCCCCACTATTGAGGCTAACTCTACCTTAGATTTCTGGGCAATTTATGGTAAATCTTTAAATCAGTGCAAATGAAAATAAAGTCAGCATACTGAAATTAAAAAACTTACCTTTAAGCCATGTTTGGGTTTTATTCCCCAAAATTGACACATATGATAATTTATCTGTGCCCGGTACTTCTATGTGTGTGACAGGTTTTCTTTCTTTTTTTCCTTCTTTTTTGCTATTTGTTTTTGTTTTGTTTTGTTTTGTTTTGGATGTTTTTGTGTATGGAGAGGGAGGATGGGATTTTGTTGTTGTTGTTGTTGTTGTTGTTTTTTTAATTTTTGCTTAATAACTCTATTTGCTGATACATTCCGCAATGAATGAAGTTAGAATGAACAAACAGATGTAAGGCCTGCGTTATGAACCTCAATACGACTTTGCGGCCTAAGAAAGCTATCATTTAAAACTTCGCTCAATGATCATCATTAAAATTCTTATAAAAGAAGAGCTTTATCCTTCAACTTGAATGATTCACTCAACTGCTTTTCCATACTGTCGTCCCAAGTGCTAGTTATTGATCGCCATATTGTCAGGCGTAACCATATCCTAGAGCACCGTGATTATATACATAGTTTGTGGCTCATTGTTTACGGTAATCAAACATATCACGCAAATTACAGGAGCTGATACCAGCTGATGTTGAAAAAAATATTGCAGGCGATGTTTGAAAAGGGCAAGTCATTTTGTTTCGTGAAATATGATAATGCTCGTGCAAATGAAAACACCTAGCATTGTATTGTTGGTTTTTTGTTTTGTTTTGTTTTGTTTTCGCTTTCCTTTCTGCGCCTATGAATTAGAGCACAGAGCAGGGGGAGTGAAGGGTGAGGTTGGTTTGTGATTACGACACGTAATATGATCACAACTTTGATGTGTCGTATGAGTTTATA
>BLXT01004974.1:711219-721300 GCA_019648995.1 Plakobranchus ocellatus
CCCCCCTTCCCCCCTTTTCAGTGTTTCTCTTTTTCTTTATTTAATTTTGAACTAACGCTATTCTTTCCCATGTCTCACCCACGTACCTAGTTCTTGCAGATATCAGGATGAAGGTGTTTGTCCTCCTGGCTGTTATTGCCTTGGTGGCCTCTTCAAACAGCGCCTTTGTTCCATGTTATGACACTTGTCACAACAACTGTGTTCAAATGAATCAGGAGTGCCCCCAAATGCGCATAACCGTGTGTGACGAGTTCAAAAACATCTGTCTGAAAATGTGCAAAGGTGTATGCGACTGCGTCGACTATTGTGCAAACGAATGTGCTCTGGCGTTTGCAAACTGCGTAACCGCTGCCAAAGCCAAGTACGAATCTGCCTCACAATGTTATGAGGATAGGTTTCAATGTGAGTTGGCATGCCAGCGCCCGTGTGTCTATGACTTTTACACCACGCAGATGCTCTTTCAGAAGAGTTCTACGCCTGCGCCTGCTGAAGATTAGAGAAAATGTTTTGGTGACACACGAAGAGCATCAAAGGATGAATAAAAATTAAAATGAATAAAAATCTGTTCATCTTAATAAAAGAGTGTGTATTTTTGTTAAATTGGAGTTTCAGGCTGCTTTTTTTTTTTTTTTTAAATTACACTGAATAAAATATATATATACATTCAGCTTCAATATTTCAGTGAGAGTTGTCATTCTTTTGAAGACTTTGTGTTGTTTGTTTTAAAAAAAAAACCCTTTGTTCCCATGCATTATTTCTGGGTCTTTTTTTTTTCCTTAAACATATTTGAATCTACTTTGCTTTGAGTTAAAAAAAAAAAAAAGAAAACAAGTTTTGCAAATGTCAAGCTAAAATCTTGAAAGGACTATTTTAAACCTTGATGTGGCGTTGCGGATGGGTGTTATGATAAAGCCCCATACATACCGCATTCTCTATTGTGAGACATATTTATTTCCCCCGTCACACTCTTCATTTTTTTTCTTTTTTGAAACTTTAGAGTTATTATGTTGTCATCTTTAAATAATTATGAGAACAAAATGAACAACACAGGCTTTACGTAACAACGTTTAGTCCTTTAGGCTTCATCAAGTAAAAAAAAGTTTTGTTGATTTTTTTTTTAAATGAAACTTTTCTAATAAAAATTACTTGAGAGTTTTTCTTTTGAAGATTGTGAAAGGGGAAATTTGAACAATAAAGTAAAATATGTCTTACATCAGAGAAAACAACAATTTTTTTTTCACTTGATAAAGCCCAAAGGGCGAAATGTTGTTACGTATAGTCTGTGCTGTTTAATTTGTCTTAGAAGTTTGAATTTGTGGTTGGATTCGTGTATTATATTTAAAAATAACAAAAAAAAATTGCAAACTTGAAATTTGATATTTGTCATGTTAATATAAAAGTGTGTAAAGTCTTTTTTTTTTCTATTTGAATCTTAAGACTTTCTCAAATATTGTTTGATGTATTTCCCTCCCTATCTTCCTCCCTCCCTCTCTCTCTCTCCCTCTCTCTCTTTTTCTCTCTCTATCTATATATATATCTCTCTCTGTCCTTCTTCTCTCTCTGCCCTCTTCTCTTTCTATGCAGCTCTTGCTCTCGTTCTCACCCGGGAGAGTTGCGTGTTGGAGACCCTTCCCCGGCTCTCTGGCCTGGCGGAGGGCCTGAAAGCCTGAGATTCCCTTGTTGTGGGCTGTCTATGTACAAAATTCTAAATCTCTCTCACTCCGAATCACTTTTTCTCCTTTCCACCGCTCTCTCTCTCTCTCTCTCTCTCTCTCTATCTATCTATCTATCTATCTATCTCTATCTCTCTCTCTCTCTGTCTCGCTATCATTCTCCCTGTGTCTCTCTCTTTCTGTCTCTCGCTTTGGCTCTTACTCTGTCTCTCTTTCTCTTTCTCTCCCTCTCTCCAGCTCATTCTCTATTTCTTGCTCTTACTATCTCAAACTTTCTGTCTCTCGCCCTTCCTGCCTCTCTCTTTCTCTCTCTCTCTCTCTCTCTCTCTCTCTCTCTCTCTCTCTCTCGCTCGCTCGTTCGCTCGCTCGTTCGCTCGCTCTCTATCTTTTTAATTCAATTGTTGTTGTTGTTGTTGTTGTTGTTGTTGTTGCTGATGTTGTTGTTGTTGTCGTTAATGTTATTTTTGTCTGCCTTTAGCCAAACAATGCTGGGAGTTCCTAGGCGTCTATCGTAGAATCCAATTCATTTCAATGCTCTTTCAAAGTTTAGGTGTTCCATGTCACCATGATATTTCATCAAGTTATGTTTGTTCAGGGTAAATGCACAGTCCAAAAAATCTTGAAATCCGAGGTCAATGAAATGGCAAAAGCCTCTTTTACAGCAGACATCGAATCCTTGAAATTTTTTTTTTTTGTTTTAGTGAATTTACGCCCTCAAACCAGCAGACAGTCTTTATGCCATATTTAAGATGGTAATGAGAGGGTTAGCAAATGTACTGATCGGCGAAGCTAATGACGATTCGTCGATTTCACAAACACTGAGGTCTGGTTGGAGATGAGCCTATGTAAAGGGAGAAAACGAACATTTCATTGCTTAAAGAGGAAATGAATTTTGGAGGAAAAAATATGCTCTTGCATATTTTATGAAATATGTAAAAGTCGAAAAATCAAAAAATGTTGACGATTCGTCGCTCTCCCTTACAATTGGAAGTATTTCTCTTCATTAGAATGCACAAGACAAAAGAAAGAGACGCAGACCAGGAATATATATGGAAGGAGAACAGGGGATATTGAATGGATAAAGTGAGAGTGGATAGGAAATGGATGAAGGGGCAGGGAATATTGAATTGATGAGGTGACAGTGGATATTGAATGGATGAAGTGATAGTGGGTATTGATTGGATGAAGTGACAAAGGATATTCAATGGATGAAGTGATAGTGGATATTGATTGCATCACTTTTTTGAATGAACAGATAGTGGATATTGATTGGATGAAATAACAGTGGACATTGATTGGATGAAGTGATAGGATATTGATTGAAAGAAATGATAGTGGATATTAATTGGCTGAATGCTCACAAAACATAAAACGAGCTTAAATGGCTGCCACAGAACAGAATAAATCAGAGAAAGTTGTTGCCCAATGCTCGACCGAGATATAACAAAGAGTAAATATTTTTTAAATAAATCAGTGCAATGCCAAAACTGCAGCGCGAAAAATCATTTTCAATGAATAATGAGGTGATAATGTAACAATAATACACAAAAATGAACCATCACCACAAGCAAACCATTTGCATGGCTTACACAATTGTTGAAATGAGCATCATTACAATGATTCCTCATGCATGTGAAGGGTCCAAGGGGAAACAGCTGATGTCACATTTTGACAGTTCTGAGAAAACGTAAAAACAAGATTTAAAGACTTCTGGATATTTGTCATCAACAAAGAGAATTCTTTTTTTCTTTAGTACCTTAAAGTATATCCATTGATGATTGAAAAAAACTATTGAGATTAATTTTTTACCTTCTTTTCTTAGCATAGTGCGCTTTTTTCTAAGGTGGGGTAAAAATGGACATCAGTTGTTTTCCCCTTGTTTTTTTAATATTTTATTATTTTACTACGTTATTTTTCCTATTTATATCAACGTTGTACTTTTTTCTTTTTAATTTTATTTGCAAAGGTTTATTAAAGCAAGAATCTTTTCTGCCGATCAATTCTGTCAAATTTTGTTGATGATTTCAACTGCTAAAAATTACTGAGAAAACTGACTGCACAATAAATCTTTTGACGAAGGGTTGAGCTTAGGTCTCCCCCTCCACAATTTATCTCACACAATTTTTGTTTTAAAGAAGGTGTTGATTTTGGATTTATTTTGCTTGCTTTTTAATTTTCAATATGGTATTTTTAACTTAAACAGGATTCTGTCAAATGGTTCATTGTTTTGAGACCAGTCTAAATGAGTTACGGATCATAAGCCATAACCACATTGAGATAAAGGTTTCTAAACCATAAAAAATGCTTTATTTACCTATTAACTTTAATATAGAGAATATTTTATGTCGCTTAATTTATCCTATGAAGAGAATTTGCACCATAAAAAGATTCCTAAAAGAGTAATTTTAAACACTCATTTCTTATAACTATTATTTGCACAAGCGACTGCTTCAGACTGGTTGCATTTTTGCTGTTTAATTTTACGATATTTCAGATTAATTAATTACAAAAACAGGCACAGCATTATCATTTCACACTAATAGGTAAGTCCTTTTTACAAAACAATCAAAAGACCATAACTCAGGCTAGACAAGCAAGGTCATAAAAAAGTCTACCAAATGAGAAAGAATTGACAAAAAAAATGTGCAATTTTCAGAAATGTATATTCCATATTTTCAAAAAAAAAAAAATGAAAAGAGAACTAAAAAGATATATTCTTAGATTAGGACGTTGCATCAGTCATTATTGTAAACAAAGAGGGTTGTTTAGGAGTCACGTGACGAGAAAGATGGCTTGTAATTGGGTACAAAATCCAAGGGAAGCTACTCTTGGAATTGTGTTAGAGAAGAGAGGTTATAATAATTCACACAGAGTGGACATCAGTTTTTTTCAACGAAATTTTTGGACATCAGTCGTTCTTCAATTGTGCCCATAATTTTCTTCACTATTTTGTGCGTGACTATGGTATTTTGCATTGTTTAGTAGTATTACAAGTTGAAGTATACCCCCATGATACTTTTCCGCTAATTACTTTAAAAATGTCAAAAATGTGACATCAGCTGTTTTCCCTTGCACCCTTCATGTATAATCAATATCCACTTTTTAAATCAAATGTTGTTTTTTTTTTCAATTTAGATCAAGATTGTTCTTCAAGAAAAAAAAAAAAGATGGAATTACAATATTTCACAAGATTCAGGATGGTGGTATCATGATTTTTCTTTTTTTTTTTTTTTTGTAAAGTTACACGAATTTGCTTAGGAATACTTTCCTCTAACACATTATTGTATATTTATAGCCAAGCATTTATGATTCGATCTTTTTGCAAAGTGTTCTCATGCCTGTTTTCTAGTCAGAAAACAACATTACTAAAAGCTTGTTACTTTTTTCCCTAAGCACGAATGAATAGCTGTTTGTCTTTTTTTTCAATCGCAAAGCTAACTTTTACTCCACTGATGACAGAATAATCTTATATGCCTCTTGCCCCTTATGTACTGGATGCTTTGGTATAGCTACGACTTTTGTAAGTTTTTGCGCAAAGTGCGATAAACAGTTCAGCATAAATCGAGTGATTAGTCTCTAAAACAAAAGACATAACAGAAATTTTTAGGACTCATTTTAAAGTTTCTTGAAGAGTTTGAGCCAGCTCTTCAGTATGAGCCAAAACATATTCTAACATAGGCCCTCATCAAACTTCACAATAAAAATCTTAATTGCATCATCAGCACTCGGTTTAAATTTAATTCATAAACAAAGTCACTCCAAAAACCTAAAAATGTAAAATAAGTGGCGGAGCATGATTGTTCATGTCTGCCTCAGATCTGGAATTTGTACGAAACCTCAATGTTGCCTCATTTTTTCTAAATCCACTAAGTTTCTCGTGAAACTTATGTGGAGAGAAAGAAATGAAACTAATCCCTTCGGCGACTGGGCTTTTATGCAGAAACGGCTCCTTTTTTGACGGTTTTGACTCCTTGTGTTTTTGTAAAGGATTTCGTATGTCATCGATAGTCTCTCGTAGCTCTCGACCCTTTGTATTAAGCAGTAGCAAGACCAGCACAGCTCTACCAATAGCACACGCACCGAATAACAGCAATGGCAGGACAGCAGCCATCTTGTCGCTTGTGTGCAAACCTTATGAAGAAATCAATCGATATTTTGTGAAAAGAAAACAAAAATATTTTTCAGTTTAAAATCTACAAGCATTAAACGCACATTTCAAATTATCAAGAAAAATCGAAGGAAAGGGCCAAGTGCTAAATAAATAAACTCCTTTTTTATTTTAAATTTCTAACGTAGTACATTGAGAGTGTGCACTATGTCGGTGCATTCTTAACTCAAGCCGGAAGATAGATGCATCTACATGAATCTTCCAGAGTTTTAACCATTCTGTCTTTAGTAATTATAACAACAGCTAAAATATTAATATATTTTCGGCTCACCAAGTCGGCGATATATGGAGAGATGAGTTCTTAGATACGCACACCATAGAGCAGGATCCGATCCCTATACCTCTGTGTGTTAGGGGAAACAGCTCTGTTGTGTGTATTCAGGAGTGGATAAACTACGACCAGAGAAGCTTTGCCAATCAGTGACAATGACCGAAAAAAAAATTGTGAACAATGACATTTTCATCCACCTCGGAGTAAGTAATGAGAGAATTTAAAAATAAAGATTATTTTAAACCAAGAACGTGAGCGTAATTAAGACCCCTTAGTTTTAAACGTATCGGAATTGATTTTTTCCAAATGAAAAAAAAGACAAACGGATAAAATTCAAAGCCCAAATGTGACGTCTTATATCATAAAAAATAAAAGAGAGGATAGCTAAAAAAAAACGAGAAATTACCATATGCATCACTTAAATAGCTCTATTTTTACATGCAAAAAGTCACTGCAATAACGTAAGAAATGTATATAATTCAAAAAAAAAAAAAATTCTTTCACTAGACAATCTTGACTTTGAAGACCTTCGGTGCAACTTTTTTATACCATCTTAGTAGATGTCAGCTCTACGCCAAGTCCTTTTTGTATTTTTTTTCCTTATTTCCTGGCTAAAGGGTCGAAAAATTCAATTCTTTCCTTATGAACGTGTTCTTTTCTAGAGTTTCTTTCTTATTACCTACAAAATACGAAAACATCGCAATAGATTTCCTCTATCGAATTTTCAGGTAAAAACCATTTATCTCTTCATTATTTTGATTTTTATTTAATTCCAAAAGTTATATTTATGAGCTTGGATCTAAAGCGATAAAACGTATTTCAAGATCATTACTCCAATATTGATATAATTTTTAAATTTATTTTAATCGATTGGATTGTTCGGAGTTTCTCTCAAACATCCGAGGAAACAACGTCGATTTGAACGATATATTTGACAAACCGTATTAAGAAAATTGTATTGACTTGTTTTTTTTTATCTCAATTAAAATGGACTTACCAACATGAAGCTATATGGGGAAAAGAAACCTCTAAAATATGCCAATATTCGATCAATCTTGCCAATATTCGATCAATCTAACTTGGTGCGTTAAAAATTATGGGTATAAATGTCAATAGACATGCGCAAGCCCCAAAGGTGCTACAGATGAAGTAGAAGTACTTCCGGATGAGTCTGTTAACGATGGTGCCGTTGAAAAGAGAGACTTCTGCGTCCAACACTCCGCCGATGGCGAAATTGACGAATATGTTACCACCCATATTTGGGATGCTGAAACCTAGACCGTAAGTTGACAAACAAATGACTATCCTGTTGAAAGTAAGGCCGTGCGACAACATACATATAACCATCCTATTTTACCTAAGGCACTAAGGAAACACATAAATTACTGTAGAAATAGCAAAGTTTTAGAGCGAGAATTGTGCATGGATTGTGACTATTAATGAGAATAAGACTGCATGATGTCCTGAAAAACAATTATGCTGTTGAAAGTAAGACCTTATGCCGACAAGTTAAGCGTATACGACTGGTCTGTTGAAAGAAAACTGCATGTTGAAGTAAATTAATGGCTTGCCAGATGAACATTAGATCGAAATTTCACAAAATCTGCCATCCTATTGAGACTCGCACATATCCTCATGGCAGTTAATTGGGATAATTTGTATATACCCTGTCAATAGTAATGAGACATAAGGCATGAAGAGTCTACTCAGGCCGCGGGGTCGGTGGAGGCGGTGGCGGCTCTAACTTGGACCTGGTGCTAGGTAAGCACAGAGGTGCAATGAAAAATAGTGTGGGTCCGGATTGGAATTTTAACCAGATAAGCACCGCTTCTCTTTTTTTTTTGAAATAGCAAAAGCTTGTAAAACTGCATAAATAATTGCTTTTATATTTTTTTTCACTGAAATAGGGCTGTCATTTTCAAAAAAAATCCTGGATCAGGCGTTAAAAAAATGCCAGACACCAAATAAAATAAGCCTAAAGTTTCATTTGTGAAGTTAGAATGTGGGGCTTAAATGTCGAGCTCTTTTTAAAACTTTCTCTGTTCATTTATCATACTATAATTAATCATGCTTTTATTGTAATATTATTTTTCATTAAATCCCTCCCGCCCCTACCTCCGCGAAAAAAAATATCGCTATTCAAGCATTAGACTGAACTCTCAGGGAGAGCTTGCATAGGTAGGCCCCAGGAGTCATCGACATTATGTGTGACATACAATATGTGGAATCAGTTCGTAAAGTTTACCAGAAGCATGGAAAACGTTTATTAATTGTTCATGGCGTACATTTTACCAAGGAATTCATTCCTTCATGTCTTACAACTCGTAAGCACGAAGAAAGCCGAGTGTTTAGAATTATAAATAAATATTTCCTGGATAGCCTAGTGTTAAGTTGAATCAAGTATTGGTCCATTAATTTCTTATTGAAAAAGAAAAGAAAAAGAAAAAAGAGAAAAAACTTAAAAGCGAATGTTTCATTCACTTTCTACACTGCACTGACTTTTTCCACTTCAGTATTTCTAATTTTGGTTTGTCCTTTGTTTTTTTTTTTTTATATACCGTATGATGAAGTATTTGATATTTGATACTAGCTCTTTTCTTTACCGCTGAGAAAACGAAAAATTCATGAGTTTAGAAGAGAAAAGTGTTGACCAATGAAAAAATGAATCGTAAGTCCGGCTCATGATTCTAGATTTTCAGCCCGTGCCATCCATTTGGATCAAAACAATAAAACAATCACTTTACTTTACGATTAGAGCTGGGCATTTTGCGCTGTAGATCTAGGGATGTAGAGGCCAAAAAAATTTTCAATTTCAAAACGATGGCAAAATAACATCCTTTAAAACTTTCTTCCTTTTTGCTCATTGTACCAGTTTATAGTTCTCTATGATTCCAAGTGTAATACGTGTGAATACTTACACTTAATAGTAGATACAAAATACGCTTAAGCGTGTGAATACATGCTCGTTAAAAATAGTTACAAAAACTCTCAGAATCGTGGATGCTGTGTTTTGATATTAATTTTGCAATATCACATTTTGCATTTTTTTTCGATTGTTTCACTCGGTCATTCTTTTCTATCTTTTATGCGTGTTGATATAGTACCCTCTCGTTACTCTTGCCGCGCAGATAAATTTTGAAGTTGATTGATTGAGATTCATGCACCCTCTAAACAGTAAATCTGAGAATTGGGAAAATTGAGAATCTTGCAAGAACTAGACACAAATGTTGATTTGAGGTTTGTAGAACACAACATGACAGGAGATCTCTAATTTGTCAATGTATTGATTTATACAGCACACAGCATAAGAGGAGATATTGATAGCTTACTGTGGTTTTGATGTAAGTTTGCAACATACAGCATAAGAGGAGATTTCTATAACTTACCAATCGCTCAGATTGTTAAAAACCAGCAGCCATTTTCCCAATGAAGAGCACCATGTTGACATGAAAGCAAACCAGATCCAGCTAAATCAGCAAGGTTGAATATCAAAGGGACATGACCATATAGAGAAAGAGAGGGGGGAGAGAGAGAGAGAGAGAGAGAGAGAGAGAGAGAGAGAGAGAAATAGTCCATAGTCCATAAAGTAAATGAGGACTGAACAAGAAAGCAGAATAATAATGAAAATGACAGGCTTCAAGAATTCTTACTGGCAAGACGAACAGTTTGTCGTTCAAGCCATAGAGATATGCCGCCTGATGGACCATAGTTATTATTTCAAAAGTGAACTCTGAACTTTGTTATGTTAAGACAAACTAGCCTTATTTTCCAACAACAACAAAAATCACTTGCGTCTGTTTTAAAATATCAACATTTTCCTGCATTCGAAAACATGCAACAGGCTGAGAACATTTTTTCACAGTTTCCACATCATTTTTTAAAGACGAAGAAGTAGGCAAGACCTAATACTATATTCAGTTGAGTCGCTTTGGGCTTTAGTCGAAATGGGGTTCATTTATTAATGTTTAA
>BLXT01004974.1:781045-791987 GCA_019648995.1 Plakobranchus ocellatus
ATAACATCAAATCAAAAAAGCACTGCAATGTAAGAAACCTCATATTCGATGTTCTCAAAAACTTCTCTTAAAGGTATCAACAAAGACTCAAGATATCCCAAGTGAAAACCTGGAATCACTTTGTTTTTGATTGGCTATACTCCAAAATGTATCCAAACTACCTACCTGTCAACATCTAAACATAGTCATGCTTCAAATCTACAGAAAACATCTGATCAAAGAATAACAAAAAAAAATTGCAATCGTGCAATCGTAGCTTTTTTATTATGATTTCACAATTCTATCACCGATATGATAACAACAAAGTAGCCCGATGACAATGTTTTTACGTTGACAAAAGTAATCAATAAACAAGCCATTTCACAACAATAACAGTTTTACATTTATTATATCAATTGGCCTCTTACAACAGTTGAATGCAAGCCTTATTAAGAGCCAAGTTCAGTACATTGCCCCCATAGTTTTTATCTTGATTCTCCACGGCTCTTTGCAGTTTGTCAAACGAGTACAAACAACGGTAGAATAAGTAGATATCGAACATCCTTTCACAACTTTTCATTATAAGCCTGTTTGAATACCATAAATGCCTCTGTGTTTCTGCCTTTCCTTTGTTTACAAAGAGCCTTGCTGCACAAAAGGATTATGCCCTTATGAAAAATTGTGAATGACACTCCAGCCTTATTGGTTACAATGACCAAAATGGAGAATACTGAGGGTATCATTATCGCCTGCAGGATCAAAAACAATTAAACAGGGATAATAGAATATTTAAAGTTTTATTTTTCCTGTATAGTATTTAAATCACTAGAATACTTTGCATACTAATTTCGTTCACACTATGCTCTCTAACACTTTGTTTCAATAAAATTAACATGCATAGAGATTTTTGCCCAACTAGGTTAGTTACATACATTATGTACACACACACACATTCACACATTCACACATGCATCTACATAATTTTACAGTTTCTTCATTAAACTACTTTACCCTTTTTAACAACATGAGTAAAAATTATGAGGTTTTTTTTTTTTATAATTTATTTACTTTTTTTTTTGATAAACATAGGAAAAGCATTCCTCACAATCAAACACAAACATCACTGTCTTTTCACTCTGCATTAAAATGGAATGCTAACACTAATTTTAAATGTATATTCAACACTATGATAATTATATTGCACATAAACTGTAACAAATGGAACAATGAAAATAAAAAAATAAAAAAAACATCTGATGTTCACTCAATGAAACGTATGTGAGGCAAACCAGGTTAATCTGTCTTAAGTCACATTTTGAACATAATTGTAAAGTTTGAGCAAGTTGTATGAGCTGATAATTTTATCTTTTATATATACAGAAAGGTAAAAAAAAAACATTTTTTTGTCTATATCTTAAATCTGTCACTGCATGTAGAAATCTGAAGATTGTACTGCTATTATGAACGAGCCTTTTAGAGGATTTTAATGATTCACAAACATAATAGCGTATAGTATAGTATTCACTGTGACTGGTGACTGATTTACTCTGGTTGCCTCACACATATAGTCAACAATACACCAATGTGTATAAAAGGAATAATTGGAATACATACATAGATTACCAGGAAACAAAAGTATATTGATATATTATATATATAGTGTGTGTGTGTGTGGTTTTTTTTTTTTGTTTTTTTGTTTTTTTAAGACCATTTCTAATGAGCTGCATATTGCGGTTACATTTTTTAGAAAACCCAGTTTTGTATGTATCCTACAGCCCTCCCTCTTTGTGCTTTTTTCTTTTCATAACGTTAAACAGTCCAATTTTTTTGGGACCAGAATCAACGAAGCTGTCAATTTTTCAGCATTTCAAACCTCATGGAAAGCAGTTTCAGACTGTTTGAATGATTTAGAATGTTTGAAATTCAAAAGCCGCTTTAATTGGACTGGACAAAAGAACATCATCAGGTACCTGGAACAGTCATGTTCCTCTACTCAAACCTATTCTCAGTTAACCTTATAAAGTTATTATTGTACCCTTGCGTATCGCTCAAGACTTAAGACTTTAGATAAAAGTTATTCTCTATCTACCTCTACTCTATTTGCCTTCAATCTTTCCAGTGATTCTTAAGTGTATTAAACCCTTGTGTCAGTAAATATGGCCTAAAAACTGTAATTCCATCATATGGTTTTAATTACACATCCCTGCCTCGCACCTTTTTTGATGGATTTGAAATCACTATGTTCCCCTTTCAATTCTTACAGATGCATTCTGATCCCAGTATAAATTTCTAACTACTCTCTGATCTTTTTCATCAATGTTTAATTTTTCTAGCATACGAAAAAGGTCTACATTTTTTTTACTTTGTCAAAGGTCTTAGAATAATCAATGAAACAGAGGTGGAGATCTTTTTGCATTTCTATACACTTTTCCATAAGCATTGACAAAATGAATATTGCGTTTCTAGTGGACCTCGAGACATTCAATAATAAAAAATATCATTGTTATCTTTGTCTAGACAGTTGAGATGTCAGTGGTCTCAAAACTAGAAAACTAAACTCTGCAATAGCCTCTCTATCATGGGTTTCAGCCCTTCCCTAGCACCTGGCCCCATTAGGGCCAAAAAGGCTGAGATCATGTAGTACTGCTAGCGCTATATAACACAAACAAATCACAAGGTCTTCCACACAATAAATACATCCAAAAAAATAATAAAGAAAAAAACAGGCTGCATCTATCATTACTTCACAATTCTTCTAGTGTTTATAAATCAATGACAATGTACTGCTGGCCCTGTGGTGGTGATGACAATCAGTATTAAGCTCTCAAGCCTTTTAATGGTTTTTTTTTTTTTTTTCAGTCTGAGTGTTGAATTTGTACAACTCTGCCTTGCAGGGCTACCAATTCAGAAGAATTTAGCCTTGGTGGTTGGGAGCCTTCATTTCAATAATATACAAAGACAATACAATTCCAAAACCGATAAAAGACAATACCTGGCTCTCTTTAATGAAGATAAATGACTAGTAAGCTTAGAAAGTATCTAATTTCAGACTCAAAGAGGATATTGTTGTAGTTTTATGCCAAAAATACTTTAAAACTCACTGTACCTATTTCAGATCCAAAGAGTTTGCACCAAAAACACACCATATCTGATTTCTGATCCAATGAATATATTGATTTAGTTTTATATGAAAAATATTTAAAAACATATTGGGTCTGATTTTAGAAAGAATGAGTATATATTGATTTAGTTTTAAGTCAAAAAATACTCAAAAACACTGTATCTGATTTCAGATCCAAAAGGTAAATTGATTTAGTTTCATGCTAAAAATGTTTAAAAACTCACTGTATCTCATTTCAGACCCAATGAGTATAATAATATAGTTTTATGCCAAAAAAAACTTTAAAAATTAACATTTCATCAATGTTCACTGTCAATGTATATAAAACAATGATCAGTATTTCACACAAACTCTGATTATACTTCTATAATTTGATCATTTCCAGTGTATATTGCTATTGCATGGTTGGGCTATGTCAGGCCCTCAGTCCCCTCATAACGCAGCTATTGGGCTGGTTAGGCAGGAAGGTGAATCCCTTAGACTCACAATAAGATGCAATTTGCTATGCGAACACTCTTGCCAATTCCAAGACAGCTTTGCTATCAACAAAACCACCGGCAGCATCATCATTCACCCAAAGGCAATAATGATAGTGTAGTCACAACAGGAGCAAGTTTTATATAAATATGAAAAAAAGTTGTGTTGATTATTCAACTATTGCATTCAACTCTTGTTTTCTCATAACCTTTGGGGAAATCTTACAATGGTTTAACACTTATCATAAATACACTCTTGGAAACGTTATTTTTTTTTATTATCCCACAAACATCTTAATATTAGATGGCACTACACAATCGCTTTTTTTTTACCCGTGTCTTTTTTTTTTCCACAATGATGAACATGATAAAAATAATTTTAATGAGAAACTACAATTTAAAATATGTGCAGCAGTGCCACAAAGTAAGTCTAGCTTCACATGCATTTATTTGAATTTTATGAACATCTCTTAATTTAGGAGGAAAAAAAAATTTCTGATGCGTTATCTACAGAAAGCTCATAGCAAGTCTACAGAAAGTTCAGCAAAAAAGAAAACAAAAAGAGCCTCTTTTTACCCTTTTAGTCTGAAGTTGTTTTTTTTTATTTTAATCATCTACATCAACCAATCAACTCACTTTGTGAGACTACTGTACATTTATTTAACCCTAGAAAGGCTAGCTGGTCATATTCTGATTCCCCCCTTTCTGGTGTAAGGAAAAATATATTCCCTTTTGAAATACTCATCAGCTACAAAACATGTATAGTTTTATTGTATATAAGACCACAGGGCTAAAAGCTAAACTACATTCGCGAATCATGTACCAACAGAATGTATGAATAAAACGTACCTATGAGATTAAGCCTCTATGAGGTCAAAACGTGAGAAGAAATACTACATGACACACAGAATTGAGAGGGTAAACTATAAAAAATATAAATTTTTTTAAACCAAAACCAAAAAGTACATAGTTCTAATTCTCATAAAATCTTAAACTATAGGGCTACATATCAAATTTTACATCATCCAAACATTTTTTTTTCCTTAAATGTAGTTTTAGTTTTTATACAAAAATAAAAAAACAATTTTTTAAATATCATTCAATAGAGTATGTTCATAAAAGTTTGACTTATAATACTTTAATTACATCAATTTTTAAAACAAAAAATATAAACAATAAAGTTTTGGCGATTGCAAAATTACTTTGTTATTGTCTACAATCATCCTACATTTATTTAAATGCCAGTCAATGCACTGATTACTACCCTTTCCTCTTTTGCCTTATTCATGTACATCTTCCATCACATATCAAAATGCCATCACCTCACTTACTGGCAAGATTGCAAGCCTTCTAGATTAAAATAAAGACATAAGTACTTGTTACAAATGTGCATAATAACATTGCACGATAAGACATTAATACAAGATAGAAGAAAATATCACATAACTGTGTTTCCACTTGACTGTGGGAGTTGCTTGATTTGTTCGATGCTCAGAATGGGGAGTTCATGCCAAGCTTTGTGTCAAAATCAAGCCTTGCTCGTTTTTGTGCTCTGAGAGCCAGCCTGGAAGGAAAGAACAAGAATGCAGAGCAGGATACATTGCTTGTTAATATCATTAAGTTTTTCAAGAAGACTTTCATTCCAGTATATAAACAATCACTTTCATACATATTTTCAATTCATCATCCCTTAAATACCAATGAGCTGAGAGCTCAGTTTGTGATTCCAAATTAACTTTTGTTGACAAAGTGGCAGCAATCTTTGTAATCAATGACAACTAAGACAGCTGAATTTTTAGAGATTTCTCAAACCCATCAACAAATCTGACAGAGCAAAACAAAACTAACTTGACAGACACCCATGACAAATACCTCATTTAGGCACTTAGATTGAGAAAAGTCGAGGCTAAATCTAGATCTAGATTAAAACAAAAATTTTAAAGATTGCTACAAAATTCTACATATCATAAAGAGAAAAAACATGCCCTTCTACAAATATAATTTTATTCTTTATATGATTGTGTTACATCACTAACATAAATTTTGTGATTTCAATGAGCCACACATGTAGCTGCTTTTCCAGATTAACTAAGGTTTTGAATCAAGAGTGAACCAAAAACTGTAAATAAATCTTACTTAATTTCTCGTTTTTTGGACAGTTCGTTAAGCCCAATAGCCACAAAAGGCCAGACACAGCCCAGTATCCAAACAGCTGGGTTGACATCTGCTAGAGGCAAGGCTGCCCCCCACATGGTGTGTCGAGCATACACATCCGACACTGTGAAAACCATCTGCACAATAATTCTGAAAAAATAGGACAAAGAGACTTGGCTTTTAGTGCAGTGAAACAGATCTGTGACCAAAATGTTGATGTTGGTGTGAAAGTTGCTAAACTCATTTTAATCTACTAAATCAGCTTTAAAAACAAAGAAAAAAAAGTGTTTCCATTATAATCAAATCTTTTAAAAGACAATTATAGCTGGACATATTAGAGGTTTGAATGCTTTCTAGAGACATTTGAATTGTGGCTATTCTGAAGGCAGTTGCCAATCTCATTGACATACAAGAATCAAAAATGATATTACTGAATATTGAAAATAGAAAATTTATGCTTGTTTTTATGACTCTTGAATTGTAATTTAAGCCTTGAGCATCTTCCTCTGACTTGGAAAAAGAAAATTGAGTCCCAAGAATTATTACTATTGCACCAACTTTTCAATATGTTTTTCTTCTGCAAAATGTCTCGTCTCAGAATGGCACCACACATTATATGTCTTTGAATGCCAAAATTCTACTGCCTTGTTCCGGCAAAAGTTAATCCCAAAGAACATTAAAGCAAAATCAATGGGAAAGACGAAATTTGTGTTGTAAGCTGCTTCACTTACATCAGAACTACTGTGACTGACCAGACAAGATTCTTAAAGGGCAGTTTCTGCCAGAGATGATCTTGCCAGTGGACCAAACTCACTGACACAGCAACTGGAAAGGCAAAATGTTAAGAACAGCAGATAATATGAAAATACTACTTTGACTGATCTTTTTGCATTGTCATTTTTAACAAGGATATAGTGACTTGCTGTTTTATTTTAGTGATTTTTTTAAACTATTGTTTTTACCAGCTGTTATAATTCCTATTGTAAGTCCCTTTTTTTATTCATAGCATTAGTATGATTATATTTTCCTCTTCTGATATTTATTTTACAATTATAACAATCTTAGAACATGTGAGACAATGAAGAGAGCAGGAAAGAAGTAGTAACCTTGAGCCAACATACACATGTTTAAGCATCTAGATGAGGTCCTAAGTTTTTGCAAGCATATTTTATTATGTTTTGGCCATGTGCCTACATCTAGTTCTGGATAAATCTTGCATCTACGTGCACCCTGATCTTAGCTTTTTCTTACAATCCTAATGATAGTATTTTGAAAACCAAAATATAAATTGTCTGGTTCTTCTTTTGAATGCTTTATTCTCTAAAAATTTGTTTGTAAATTCAATATCTTGGCTCAAATTCAATTTTTCAAAATCTCAATTGTGCACCATTGAAAAGTTCACGGAACGAATTTTCCGACACTTGGATGATTAAAAGAGTTCCAATTCATCTTCTGAATCACCCGAAGAAATATCCAAACAGACTGACAAGTGACATCTTTACAATTGACTTCATGTTTGCAACATTACCATTTGAGGATTTTCAAAACCGTAGGAGGAAAGCTGTAAGCGACTTACCCATGAACACAGCCAGGTATAGATGGAAGATGTTCTGTGCTAACACAAGACCACCCTGAAACTTTTGGGTCCAAGCCTCAGACCCATTCAACCTGTCAATCCAGAGATATTAATATGTGTAGCAGTCTGACAGAATGAGTTCAGTTGCGGTTTTGAATGAATGACTTTAAATGGAAAACATTAAAAAGCAGGGTGACTACTATTCACCTCTCTATGAGGAGAACTTCTAAAGACATACAATAGACTTTCTGTACATAAAGTATAGGGATTATTACTTCTTTACATGAAAACTTTGAGGTTATCTCAGTGATGCAGAACTACAATACTCATTTTGTGAGACTGCTACACAAATAGCACTTCCATCTGGCAGCTAGCTACCAATCTTCACTAGTATTTCTCAAATATATGTAAACACAGCTGATAGCTACTATAGTTTGTTTTTATCGAGCATAAATCTATTGCAATTTATAAGATTGAGTATTTAGCTTTCTTTCAGAGGTGTAGAGATATGCAAATACACAGAGCCCAATGTAGGAAGAGAAATAGATTGCTAATTGTTGCTCAATTTGTTCTTCATAAATATGAAACAAACAAGATATAAAAAACATTTTTGACTTTGAAAAAGTAAGTGATAAAAAATATTAAAATCCCTTGAATGGTATACCTTAACAATTTAGGGCCATAACTCTAACAAAATATTTTCCCCTTCAAAGTTGCTGACATATTTAGATAAAAACCAAAATCTCTAAAAGTTGAATATACTCTTTCCTTTTTTTATCCAAGAGTTGAATGTAAAATAAAAAAAATTTTACAATGGAAATACAGAGCAAAAAGGGAAATAACAAAAAGACAAATATCAATGGCCAACAGCTGTGCAGTTTCTATGACTTAGCTTTGACCAAGTATTGTGTTAAATGCCAGTTTATCTTTTTTGTAAAGATTAGTCTAAATTCATTGGCTTTTTGCAAGTAAAATATTACAAACCAAAACATTAAAAAAGAAAATTTTACTTCAAAAAGAGAGAAATGTTGAGACCTTGAGATTTAGCCTATAAACAACTTAATCATGACCTTCCATCACAGTGTCCAGTTTTGCTAAGGTTTTACTACATAAAATGTTCAAATTTGTTTGGTTTTTTTTTTAAAGCTAAGTCCTACATATCTATTCCTCTATGTTTGAGACTAAATCTATGGAAAAAGATTTCATGGAATCAGATCTTCTGGCACAGGAAATGAAATTTTCAACAATGTATTCCCAATTATTAAGAAAAGTAACAAATAAACAGAAGGTAAGAAACTACCTACTTTCTTGTGAAATTTTTAGGGAGGGCAGAAGCTTACTTTGTAGTGCAAAGATTACAGAAAAAGTTAAGGAACTTTCTGTGTGCTGAAAACACTATGGAGATGGGTGGAACTCATGGTGTGGTCTAGACACGCAGAGAAAGTGAGAAAATTCTTGAGTAGTGTAAAAACTCAGAAAACATAAGAAAATTTTTCTGGTGGTGCAGATACTACAGGGAAAGAGAACATTTCTGTTTGTGCAGACACTGCAGAGAATGTGAGAGACTTAGTGCGTGGTATAAACATTAAAGAAAAGATGAAAATCTTGTATGTGGTGTAGGCTTACAGAGAAATTCTAAAACTAACTGTGTGGTCTAAACACTACTGAGAAGATGATGATGAAGACATAATAGAGAAAATGAGAAACACTTTATGTTGAGTAGGTGTTACACTTACTGTGCTTTGTACACGGTCTAGAGAGGTGGGGACTTTACTGTATGTTGAGCCATTACAGAGATGAGAAATTTAGTGAGTGGTATAGGCACAACAGAGAATGTGATAGACTTGAGCTGTGGAGAAGAGACTATGAACAAAGTGTTGCAAGCATTTCTGAGGAATGAGAAAAGCATAGCATATATTGCTGACGTTATAGCTGTGAAGAACTTACTGTGATGTGTAGAGAGTACAGTGGTCTGGCCCCGGCTGCTGGCAAAAAGACTGTAAAACCAGACCAAAACTGACTACCGCAATCAAGATGGACGGAATAAAACGGCAGCTAAACTGGATTACAAACTCCACAATCATCTGCAAGATATTTATTAGCCCAAGATTAAATGAACAACTTGAAAAAATAAGATGTTTTATTCTAAATAATTTTCAAAAAGTAAACATAAATTGGCGATTTTTTTTCACAATCCAACTTTTCATATATAAGCAATCTCACCTAATGTTTCATCATTTGATTCCACATACCAATCAAGCATAAGACAGTCCAAGAAAGGTGTGCAAACAAAACAACAACAACAAAAGAAATAGTTATGTAAGGTTCATCATAGAATAGGTCTGGATTTAAATTCACAAAATTTGGTCTGGCACCTACACCTTAGGAAACATCCGCATGTTGTAACATATTTTCAGAAAAGAAGAAGTAAGGATTAGGAAAGAGATTGAGAATTGATAGAAAAAGGCCTGACCAGATCTAGATTAAACGTGGATTTCTAAATGATGAGGTTTTATCCTCTAGTACAATTCAACAGCCAAAGGCTTGAAAGAAAATATACAGGTTTTGAGGAAACATAATCTTACTGCAATAAGCATGTGACTATAAGATACATACAGTTTTTTTGGTGTATTAGCCAATTTCTACAGCTTAAAGTAAAAGTTTTAACTTCCACAAACAGAGTACTTCAACACTTTTTCATGGCCTACTAACTTGATTTATATACTGATCAGCTTGAGTAAATTCTACAGCTAGTTTGAAAATAAGTTTGGAAATGGCAGAGGCTTGACATTTTAATTGAAAAAATATTTTAACAGCTAGGAGAATTCTTTCCATTTTTTTTCTAAAAGTTACATAAAAGGATAAAGAAAAACAGTTATAAAATTTAAAAATTTACAAAATATGCAAAAAGAAAAGAAGAACAAATAAGGGAAAATATACCATTAATTAAGATTTTCTTCAAAGCCTTAAAAGATAAGTTTGTTATTCCCCAACCTTGATTAACAAGCTTTTTTTTTTTTAAACAGGAAACAAATGTTAAGTTCTTTCTATAGAATGTATTTGGAATCACAGTCCTCATGTTTATCATGATAGAAGCATAATTTCTTTATGTACTTGAGCTTAAATGTGAAAGTTGTATGCTAACTGCCTTACTGCTAATCTACTCTCTGTTTCTACATAATTGTTAACTTCATTTAAAAAAAAAAAAAACTGTCCAAGTCAGCCTTGTCTTGCTGTGTACTGAGAAAAAAATGTTAACAAAATCTTTGTCCTATTGCCTAATCTAAGCAGATATGTAGACAGAAGAATGCTAAAATTGTGAAAAACACACTGATCAATGAGAACAAAAGTGCACAAGCAATACAGCATTGGATTCATAAAAGAATCGGTTCTGGGACCCAAATCTGGCAAGCATTGGTATGACGTAAGACATTTTAAAAGAATTCTGTGTGATTCTGCAGAACATTGCAACTCAACTCTGATATTGATGGTTGATTGCAAAAACAAACCAAAAGAATTTTTTTTTGTCCTATTGTGCAATAGCAGGTCTAGGATTAGTCATCATCATCAGGTGCCTTGCTTTACAGCGTTGGCGATCATGGTCCTCCACTTTTTCCTGTCCTTTGTCGCTTCTAT
>BLXT01004974.1:792143-807660 GCA_019648995.1 Plakobranchus ocellatus
AGCAGATATGTAGACAGAAGAATGCTAAAATTGTGAAAAACACACTGATCAATGAGAACAAAAGTGCACAAGCAATACAGCATTAGATTCATAAAAGAATCGGTTCTGGGACCCAAATCTGACAAGCATTGGTATGACGTAAGACATTTTAAAAGAATTCTGTGTGATTCTTCAGAACATTGCAACTCAACTCTGATATTGATGGTTGACTGCAAAAACAAACCAAAAGAATTTTTTTTTGTCCTATTGTGCAGTAGCAGGTCTAGGATTTGTAAAGTCACTCTAATGATCAGGGATCTTCTGTGACAGGCTCCAGCATTCATATGATAAAAAAAAGAAACTACTCCCTTCATATATCACAATTATCCCCTAGTTCTAAACTAGCCCAAGAAACAATCACTATGGTTACCTGTTTGTTTACGAGATTTATGTTTTTGTGCATAGCCATGCTCAAAGTGCGAGCCTCATTTGGGTTTCCCAAGAGGGAGAGGCTGAGCGCAGGCACCACTACACACACTAGCCACAGCTCATGCTGCACAGACAGTGGCGGCGGCAACAGCAGCAAATAGCACAGTAGCTGTGACAGCACCAAGGTCAGCATGCAGCACAGCATCAGGTAGAAGCTATTGCGCAGGGCCAGGATGAAATGACGAGACTGGCAAGAGGAAAGAGAACATTAATCTTTTGTATGAGTCAGTTTTACAGAAGACCACAGGAAAAATCAGACAGCCAGTATATTTGTGGGTCTGAATCAGCTATGCTACAAGGGAAGTTTTCAAAACCCTTAAAACTAGCAGGTGTTTGCAAATGTTATTTTTACTATGAATTGTTATGGTTTACTGCATCTCACGTTCTCTAAATTAATGATGTTACAACTTTTAAAAAAAAGCCAGACTTTAGCCAAAAAGTGAAACACCTGAAGACTGTACTTCAATCTTTGTCTAGATTACAATTTTGAAATGAAGGTTAGGTGGGATTTGGCTGTAACACACTGACATACTTCACTACAATACCATTAGAATAGTTTATGCCAAAGTATACAAGCATCATTGAAAAAAAACATTAATTTTATGAGAAAAAAAAATAGATATATATCTATACATATAAACTTCTGAATTACAAATAACAGAATGCTCATTTTTTAGATCTCTCTCACTCTCTCTTTCTTGAAATATCTCTGAAGTCTCTAAGCCTAATTCCCTCTCTGTATTTCTTCCCCTCCCCCCCTTTGCTGTCACTCTCTATCCCACCCTCTCTATCTCACCTCCATGATGAGTTCCACAAGTTTGATGTGATCATGTCTTTGAAAAAAGAGAGGGCAAGGAAGTGCAAGAACCCTGGAAGCAAGCTGGGTAGGACACAAATCTTCTTCTGCCCATGGTTGAGCAATCACAGGTCGTCTTGCACATAATTGGGGATACAAGGGCTCAACAGCAATACTGTGAAAATCAAAATTATATGACCTTTTTTTAAAACACAAACATAGACAGCATTGGCTTAATCAACAGGTTTCCATAATATTTGCAAATTTTTGCCTGTATTTATCACATCATACCATACACCTTCAAATGCAAATATTTACTAACATTGTAACTGCCAATATGTTCACACTGTGAGCAATAAATACTACCTAACTTTTTTTTTTTTTCAGCACTAGTCAACACTGTCAGTATCTTGCTAATTTTAATATTATGACTAGATTTTTATGTTAATGATATTTTTCAACTTAAAAAAAATAGCACCAGAGAGAAGGAGTAAAAACAGAGATAGAGAAGGAGGTGTACATTCTATCAGGCAATGGACAGATAGCCATATAAATGCATCTGATTGTTTGGCTGTTGAACAGTGATCCCATATTTTATTTGTTTTTTTTTTTCCACAGAGACAACAGAAGGGCAGAAAGACACATACGGACAAATGTCAGGGTTGCCAAGCTGTAAACCAGCGCTTCCATTTTTCATTCTCTTGACTACTCACTTTAAAACATTTCTAAAAGAAAGGGCAGAGAAAGTTAGTTTGATGCAAAATTACATAAGGTGTTACTACGAAAATCAAAAAACATTATACTAAAAATAAAACATCATACTATATTATGCAGATAAAATCAATTTAAATGAGCCTGCTGAAAAAAAAAATGATAATAGTAAAACTCATTTGGCCATCTTGCTAAGGCTGACCAGGCCTATATTTTGTTTATTATAATGAGCCTGTAAATGGCACGAAATATATTCCCTATATAAGGGCCTTTCAAGTCGAGAAATTGAAGAAAATGACTTAGGCCAATTAATTGGCAGTTTGACATACATAACAAAAAAGCAGAGTGGAAAATCTCAACTTTTTGCCTTTCACTGTTGTTTTAACGGTGATTTGAAATACATTCATGCATGTCTGCAGAAAATTGGGAACATAAACTTGAGCCTTCATGTCTCAAAATTAATTGTATTATAAAGCTGACAGGTTTTTTCACAAAAAAATCTAAATCAAATAGCTGTGCATCAAAGACACCCTCTTTTTATTTACTAGTACTGTTCTACTTAAATAGGCAATGTCAGAGTTCAAAGGAATGCTATGTTTAAAAAGTTTGTAAGTGTTTAGTTTGGACTCATTTATAAGGATTGTGAAATCTACAACTATGCTCCAAATGTCAGTTATTCTCTAAAATAGATGAAACTAAGAATGATCTGTATGTGCCATGTACAGTGCCCACAAATTGATGATCTCAGCCTTTTTTTATCCTCATCAGAGCAAGCCTTGATGGCTGGTTCAAAACCGTGATGAAAGTTTCCTTTAGATTTTGTTTGAGCGGGTCTTCTGCCACATCTTTTGGCTCCAATCAAAACATAATGATGAAGATAACTGATAACATTAGAAATATTGACCATCTGTTTTCACAAAATACAAGAAGATCTACCTGTCTCAGAAATAAACTTACTCTAAAGATTCCTCTAAGGAAGCAAGAGATTTAATTGCATTCTCTGAATCAAGATGTACCTGTTTGAAAAAGAATTCTACCTGCAAATTTTATGTATGTAGATTTCTCTGTGTAACCATGAGATCTACCAGCAGTCTCCCTGTATAAAATGCCCCTGAATGAGACAGAAATTTATCTGCAGTCACCCTGCACACAGATCATTCTGAATGAGACAGAGATTTATCTGCAGTCTTCCTGCACAAAGATCACTCTGAATGAGACACAGATTTATCTGCAGTCTTCCTGCACAAAGATCACTCTGAATGAGACACAGATTTATCTGCAGTTTTCCTGCACAAAAATCACTCTGAATGAGAAACAGATTTATCTGCAGTCTCCATGAGACACAGATTTATCTGCAGTCTTCCTGCACAAAAATCACTCTGAATGAGACAGAGACTTATCGGCAGTCTCCCTGCACAAAGATCACTCTGAATGAGACACAGATTTATCTGCAGTCTTCCTGCACAAAGATGACTCTGAATGAGACACAGATTTATCTGCAGTCTCCATGAGACACAGATTTATCTGCAGTCTTCCTGCATGAATATCCCTCTGAATGAGAACAAGATTTAGCTTCAGACATCCTGTGTGAAGATTGCTCTGGTTACAAATGAGATTTACCTGCAGTCTCCCTGCATGAAGATTTCAGTATTATCCATGTTGAGAGAACTGCCGATAACCAGAACAACTTCTCCATACTCTTGCATTATCTTGATCATCTCTGTCGTGGCTATACATCACACATTAGGAAACAAAAAGAAATTTAATACATCTTCATAAAAAAGCTAAATTTTGAATAGACTTTTATGTCTGGGATATAAACCTCAAAATATTTAAATATTTGGAAATTTGTGTCTTATGGTCCATTCAAATTTTGGCTTTAATCAAAGTGGGCGCCAGCAACTGGCTCACCTTGCAACAAGAATTTTGGCATGACTTCAGCAAATGTATTTATTTATTTATATATATATATATATATATATATTTATATAAAGACTCCAATGGAAAAACCAGATAAGTCGTATTTGTGCAAAACTTAAGTTATCTCCTTAGTCACATTCTTTGTACATAGTATTTTTGCTTCCAGCATCAATCATATGGATAAAACAGTTAAGTTCACCACAATGAACTCTTTTAAAATAGCTATAAAAGGAAAGAAATAAAACTTGCAAACATTGTATGGTTGATTTCTCCACTTCTAATTTTTGTGACTTATCTGGTTTTTCCATTGGAGTCTTCATATATATATATATATATAATCCTTGGCTTTCACTTCCAAGCACTGAAAAGTTTGGCTTGATAGCTTACAACATTTTTTAGGCAAAGTTTTTCTTGGTTTATGCTAGAATAGATCAAGCAAAAAGATAAAATGTGTAAATTTCTCTGGTTGTCACTGTGGATGTGTTTAAAGCAACGGGCTTTACTGTATAGAAATACTGGTGTTACCTTCTGGTATACAGTCTGTGAACAGATTCACCAACAGAGGTACATTGTCTATATTCTTCAGGTGTGGACGGATGTTGTCTATTCCTCGAGGAAGATGGGCCTTCAGAAAGAGAAATACGGAGTAAAATCAATTACACAAGCACTGACAGAACACAGAAATTAAAGAAGCATGTGACAGTTAAAAGATTTCCAAATAGAAAGCAGTTTTATACTGTTGAGCACTAAAAAAGGTCAAATTATGACAATTTACACAATGAATTAATGACATTTTGAAATCGTTCACATATATTTTCAGCAATAGATGACAGTTTTCAGAGACAAATCTTCATAAACTTGGACTACATTTTTTTCTTCCCAGAAGACCACATTACGAATCTTCTTTAATTCAAGAGAAACGCATGGCCAGCAATTTAAAATACCATCTTGAAATCTTTGATGTAAGAGATACATAACTTTTCAGAAAAAATACAGTTAGCCAAAGAGGTAATGTTTGTTATTGATGGTCAATTGAATTTGAATCACATAAAAAAAAATTAAAGCACTGGTCACAAAACACTTCTGGGACGTTTGTTTCAATTCAGGACAGTGAGACAGATGCTCTTTTCCCAGGAACTGCAAAGGCAAACGCCTACAACTCGACAGGTCTGCATTTAAACTGCCACTTTAAAAATGCTGCTAAAGAAAGACTTAAGATATTTAAGTCGCCACAGACAAGAAAATAAGAGATCATTGGCCTTTGCAGCCTTGCTGATGTGTGGATAATCTTTAGAGTAAAGCAAAGTGTATTTGTGTAGCAGTCTGACAATATGAGTCGAGTTGTGGTTTTGGATGATTGACGTAAAATGAAAATTGTTCACTAGGACGGTGGGAACTACTCACTTCTTTATGTGGAGGACTTTCTATAGATATGCTACAGTTTTTTTGTGCATAAGGCATTGGGAATGTTTACTTCTATGCTTCAATTTAACCTCAGTGGTGTAGACCCGCAACTCAACTCATTTTGTGAGACCACCACACTTTTCTGGACTGTTATTTTAACATATGGACACCTTGATGACTTTAGGTTGAGGCTGAAAAAAGTCAAAGATATTCTAAAGAGTTCTATGATTACAGAGAGATCCCAGCCAACATCGCCAAATTCAAATTCATGCTAGCATTGCCAAAGAAACCCAGAGCAATGGAATGCAAATTAGCTCAAGCAATGAATCTTTGTAGTCACATCACTTAAAAAAATTTTTATCATGCCTCCCGTCAAAAAGAATATTTTATAGTAAATAGCACAAGGACAATATAGAAAAAGCATGCCAATGCAATCTACATCCTTCAAACTTTAATATGAATGCTAGCTTAGTGTTCATAGAGCATGTATACCTGAGTTTTATTGTTAAAGCTTTTGAGAAGTTAGTACGATGAGCTAATCATACAACAACAGAGTCAAGACACAGTTGAAAATAATATAAAGAAATGAGTTTTTAAAAATTTGTTAAAAACCAATATGAACTGGAAAAAGATGGTAATGATAGCAATTGATATGAGAAATGCCATATTTTATAACCTAAATAAATGAGTTGTAAGACAAGATACATTCTCTTCCCATACCTTTTCCCTTGACAGGAAAATTGTGCCAAACCTTTGAGAAAAGCCCATGATTTAAATCAGGCAGCCACAAAATAAATTATTTAAGAAATTATGAAAACACAATAATGATAACAGAAAACAAAGAGGACATGCAAAATCTTCATCTTTGAAGATCAAAGCAAACAGAAAGGAATGGAGGTGAACAGTAAAAAGACGGAAATGGAGGCGATATAAAAAAAAAACAAAAAAAATTCTCTATCAGCAAAAAAAAACTTTAACAATAATACCACTTTAAACATTTGGAAAAGATTAATGGAGCAATTACTGTACAGACAAAAACTGAATTTCTAAGAAATGAAAGAAATCTTTGGAAACTAGAAAAAAAATTGCCTTACAGGTTGCATCAAACCTTTTCTGACCTAAAGGTGCCTGATTTGGAAGATTTCAAACTGGACTTGAATGGCAGTGGAGGCAATGGAAATGTGATTTTACGAGAAATTTGAATTTCATGAACTGCACAAAATTTGTAATTAAATAGTTCTAAAGGAGTCCAATGAAACAGACCACACACTATAAACATCTGAGACCAGCAAGCAAATTTTTAAAACATCTTGTGACAAACTGAGAAAATCAGCAAAAAATAGACACAGGAAAAAACCATGAGAGAAGAAGATGGACAGGCTGACAACAAGGTTTAACATAGTAAAACATAGTAAGTGTGACAGCACGGCTGCTTCTTTCGGCCTGAATCCTAACTTTTAGCTGTCAAGAGTCCAAAGCCATTAATCACCTGTGAGGTGCAGGTGAAGCGCGAGCGCTAACCTTATTATGGAGGGTTGGGCAGGCGCATGTGGAGGTACCGTGACCTGGTCAGTTGAACTGTAGCATAAATGATGCTCCGCTGCCTACGCAGTGAAGATTTCGTGCATTTTAGTTGTTTTTAAGCATTGATTTACTAACACAGTTTTAATTTGATGGTATCAAACGGGATATCATTTTAAAGTGCTTTTAATTATCTATGCAACGGTGTAAAGGTAAAAGTTGTATCTTTTATCTATATGCTTATTATCCTTCGCGTAGAAGATAGTCTGAAGTTGAGAATTTTGTACTCTTTTTAATTTAAAAAAAATTATCAAAATTCTCCCTCACCGGATTTTTCAAATTTAAAACAACATATGCATGTGTATTATCATAGACAAAAGTTTGTGAAAGTTTCAAAAAGGCGACCCTAAAAGTATTGTCAGTAGAGCAGAGTAAAGCCAGTTAAGTGGAATCATGATAACAGTAAGATGCTGTGTATAAAGCTGTCGTTACTTTTCCTTTGGTTATTTTTAGGCATTTCACCTTTTCCAAATACTCTGACTATATCCGACATTTTACAATTATATATTTTTCTGGTACAGGATTTTTTTATGAACATTTACGCCTTATAAAAAAAAAAAATACATGAGATATAAACTGTCCGTAGTTGTATAAACCGTTTACGCTATAATGGCTCACATACACAATGATTTGTTACACACAAACCCTATCCCACTATGTTTACATTCAGACATTTAAAAAAACATCGACAATTATATGAGAATTTACAGGGAGGTCTTGAAGAAAAAAGTAATTCCTAAACAACACCTGCTTGAGTTTCACTGCCTTCCTTATATTTACGAACAAAATATTGGACTTGGTCTATAGAGAAAGCAAGGCGGTGAACTCATTCACTCCACCATTGCAAAAATGGAGACGAGGACAGCTGGCATACGCGAAGGAGGAAAAAAAATGAAAATAATAATGGAATGCCATCTTCTCCAGGTCGCACCTTTTTTTTTACAAAAGTATATTCCCCCAATAGAGAGACGAAGATTGATGAAAGACTAAAGATTTAGCCAATATTTTTGGTTTGTAAATATTGTTTTAAATAAACATTGACGCAGACCCATGCATGCACACACAAGCGCAGCATACATAGTATATAATATTTTCACATTTTACGTATCAACACATACCTGCTCACTGCGTGTACAAACCTGGCCCGTAGTTTCTTATACTTCATTGGACGAAGACTTTTCAATATTAAAAACTCACCTTGTCTAACGCTGGAGATGGAATTACATGGATTATCTTTATGGCCTGAGATACAGAGTGATAACGGGAAGCCAAGCCCCGGCAGCAAGTCCGGCTAAAAAGTTTGAACTGGAGTAGCCTTGCCATAAACAAGTGACCATTGTAAGCCTCACAAGAGGGTCTTCTAAACGAAATTTATTAGGTGAGCGGTTTATACTTCTCTTTCTATGATGCTGAAGTCTCTTTACTATCTGTGGTGAGGAAACTTTTTTTTATTCGTTTTTAAATGGTGTTTTCCGTCACACAAAGACTGTCACAAAAGATGGTAAAATAACCAATCCCCATTAACTGCCTATTATTTCCAATATGATGAATGTTATACCTATATAAAGAGCAACATGTCTGTAATTGATCTGTAATAATATAAACAATAAGCCAACTTTTGCTGAATTATTACAATTTTTTTGTTTTTGTGCATAAAATGGGAAGAGTTTGGGTCATGCTGACCTTTTAGCTAGGAGCTTTTGCCAAGTGGCCACCACGTAAATTGAACCCGTGACCTTTGTGAAGCGAGGTCAAACTAAAATGCAAGCTACTAACAGCTGTGACAGGGGCACTGATAGTAATAGTAATTGAAATTTATGGAAGGACATGGCCACCAAGGCATCAAAGCAAGGACTTGATGATGATTATGATGATGATTATGATGATGATGATGATGATGATGATGATGATGATGATGATGATGATGATGATGATGATGACGATATGTATAGCAGCCCCACTAAGCTGCAGTTTTGTACGATTGACTTTAAATGAAAAACATTAACTGCAGGGGTGAAAACTACTCACCTCTCTGAGTAGCAAACGTGCTATAGATAAGCTATGAACTTTGTGTATATAAAGCACTGGGAATATTTCTTTCTTTACTTTAATATTCTAAGTTGATCTTAGCGATGCAGATCCACAATTCGGCTCACTATGTTAGACTGTTATACATATTTATGGCACAGATTTCAATACTCACTCTATTGTCAAAGGCTCCTGTCAGGCTGTCTTCTGTGTTTTCAGTAACATAGCTGGAGGTACATCGACTGTCGGAGTGTATATCAAAGTCCTCCTCTTCCTCGTCATCCCCATCATTTTCACCATCATCGCTGTCTTCCTCTGCGCTGCTCATGCCTTTGCCATCTCCTTCAGCTCTAGATCCAGATTTTCCCCCATCACTCTCACCACTATGATGCTGTTGCCTCTTTTTGCCACCACTCACATTAGATGACCTGCGCTGTACTGATACTGAAGCCTCACAATCGGCAACAGATGGCTTGTGATCATCTGTGTTCAGTAAGGCAGTGGATTCATCTACTGCATCTCTGTCTTTTTTCTCTGCAGAAAGTTTACACTTTAATGTGTAGGAGCTTGAATCTCCACGCGGCTGTGGTGCCGATGTCTCTGTGTTAGACTCTCCAAGAAGCAGGCTGTTCTCTGTTGCAGACTCATGGTCATATACAATGGGCAGTGGGTTTTTGGCAAATTTGACCTATATCAAAAACAAATACAATATTTTTGGTGGGGTCAATGAACTGATTTTAAAACACAGCAAAATCTTTCCATGGTCAAAAAATTAAAGTTACAAAAAAAATAAGGCAACAATTTGCACAACTTTAGTAGAAGTGTGAAAAATATACAAGCCCTGCAAACATTCATATTTTTTGTGAAATTATAAACAAAAAAAGGTATAGCACACAGTGTCGAATTATCCATTTCAACTGGTATTTTAGTCAGGACAGCCGAAGCTCTGAGCTACCCGGCCCAGTGGGCGTGTCAGGCCCATAAATCTCTGTGTCAAGTCTAGCCCACTGCAAAGACAAACGGGCTGAACAGGAGCATGCGATAACTGATGCTGCAATTACAAAAAAATCGGGAAAACTTACCTGTACCTAACTTTTAAATCGCTTTTCTTCCAATTTTATCCCTAGTTTTTTCAAAGGATTGGATTCTTTAACATCTCTTCGTACCATTGAGCGAAAATCCGATGCAATTTATATTTACAATGTACTTGTAAGAAGCTTATTTAGATACTTCTGTAAATGCATTGTGTTTCTAATTATCGGTCGTAACTAGTGATAATTAATTAAGGATTACAAAGTTCTGGCTGTGGGCATACAATTTTTCTTTCCTTTATACTTTTTAAAAGCTTTCTTTCCTCAGCCATATAAATTTTTATATTCCACGCAACTGTTCTCAATTTTATATATTTATTTATTTATTTTTTGGACACAGGTTTTCAAACTTTTATTACAGTAAAAAATATGGAGTATACAGAACTTTGCATCTAAATTTTACAAAATAGCCTTGCCGCACTTTGTGATGATTATTGTCAACTAAATGTCAAAAGAAACATTATTCCAGACCTATGTTATGCACACAGTTTAGCTAAGACATTCTCTTTGTTTATGGTTTAAATATGAAAGAAGACGACGATTCCTTCTCAAGATTTATTTGTGTCAAGTGCCACAGTTACATAAAAGCTATTAAACGTAGATTCAGTACAACATCATTGGAGACAGCCAAAAAACTCTCTTCAGAGAGAGCGCCGACATTTGGACTACATATCAAAACAGTAAATCGATAGATGCCTGCAAGCTATGTAGACATAGACTGAATTTAAACAAGGGTATAAGTGCTAACTTTACCGGTGATCCCAAACAAACACTTTGCTTAGAAATGAGCCGATCATGTTTTTAATCAACAAGGCAGGATCAAGCTCACAATCTATTTAGCCCGCAAATGAAAACACACTTCATTCACACTCACATACATGTAGCCTTACAGATAACATAAAACTCACAGTTGCAGAGAATCATGACACAGAGACACAACATGCACAGAAATATCCCACAATAATACAGAGACAAATATCAAAAATAAGCTTCATTGGCACAAATTATAGTGAACAAGATACAACCCACAACTTCAGTGCACAGAACACAAACAGCACATCAACAGAGATAGAACATATAGAAATTCACACATTAGACCTAGGCACCACACATGTAGATATGATTTCTGATGATCATACTTTACAATCACATTTTCCTACTCCAATTATACCTAGGGCTTGTACAAGCCTTGTACTACTAGTCCTCCCACAACTGCAGATTCATCAATTTCACCCATGACCAAGAAAATGTCCACATTCAATCACTCACTACGTTTATTTCTTGACGAACAACGTTCAAAAAGAAGTTTAAAACAAAATTACATACAGATCTGCAAAAAAAAGGCAGTTAAAGGTCAAATAAAAGGAGAGTCTCTAGTATTACAAAGACTTATAGCCGTGAGAGAAGCCATAAAATTTTTTTAAATAGGACTGCAAATAAAGCCATTGAGAGGCACTTTGGCATCAATTTAACTTATATTTTGTTCAATCTAAAATAGTGAAACATCTTTCTTCCCAAAGTGGACATTACTATGGAAAATTCCACAGAAGACTGAAAATGCAGAAATCTGCAGAAATGCGGACAATTACAAGCACTGAGTTTGATGACATAAATAAAACCTTCAGTCAAGTACACAAAGCAACTTTGCATACAGACCCCATACAAGAACAGTCACTCCCCGCATTTCAGACACTCATCAATAATTACATGACCACATACAGAAGACTGTACCCTGGCAAAACAATACCTAAACAACACATATAAGAAATTCATTGCACATTCATTTCACAGTACAAAATTGGGGCCTTGCTTGGATAGCCAGGGACAGAAAGCTCGCATCAAACCATATTATTTTTAGAAAAGTTTAGAGCAAGTGGGATTGTAATTGGAGAACAACTTTGCCATATTCTGTCTAACTATTTGTTGAACATATTGTCTTGATTATGTACAAAAAGTGAAGATGTAGAAGGAATGCTATTTATTATCAACATAATATTTATTTCTCATGATTTTCCTCCAACGGTGTGATAATTCTAACTGTGATTCATATCTGTTTTACCTCATCCCTATTTAAACAAAAAAAAAGTGCTATTTATTCATAAGCTATATTCATCAATGTGCTTTACTATCGAATCTCATATAATAAATGACAGCTGACAGATTTGATCTTGGATTACTAGTGAATTTCTGATGAGCAGGATGTAATTTTTACATTACTTTTAGATTTTTTTTGCACCTTTTCTTTTTCAAATCATCACAGCCGTTTTTTTTATCTGTGGTCATTAAAATCAATTTAAATAATTAATTTTTTATGTCTGAAAAGCTTGACATTAAAATGCATGTACTAATTTGATTAAACAGCTATCAATTATTTTATTTTCTCTTGTAATTGGCTTTTGATGTTGACGTTTATCTGTTGCTGATTTCATATATTAATTTTAAATCACAACTGTCCCGTATGGAATTAAAATTATGCTATCAATTACATAGAGGAAACACTTCTTGGCCTTGGCTTGACCTGGGGGCATGACCCAGTGACCTACTTAGGGTTCACTTTGGCCCCATTCGGCCTTTTTATCTCAAGCTAAAGAATCACTGATGCAACGCCATAAGCATATTTATCAGAAGGCAGAAAAGAATGCACTAATGCATTAAAAAAAATTATATATTTCCCATAACTTAAGCTTTTAGTAAAGCAGGAGATTTCAATAAAAAGAAGTTCAGTTCAGACCCAAATATGCTGCTCTTCTAAACAACAGATAAATACCTAGGGGAAAAAATAATAACAATTTTGAATTCCTATCTGATAGCCCTTAGAATTGTGAAAGGATTATATGTCAAGAACATACTTTTTTAATCTTGAAAGCAGGAGAAAAACACAGTGAAATAAAATTAACCACATAGTATCCATATGGGTTACTATGAGAATCAAGTAATAGATCTTTCATTGAAATCAATATATTTCAATTTAAGACAAAAGGGATTGTCAGTACAAAACTAAGCTATCCATTTTGAAATCTATCTTAATGTATTTTCAGATTCCTGCATTCCTCAATAAAACGGATTGAGAAGACCGTGAGAAACATTATTTTGTCTTCTGCTTTTAAAAAAAAACCCAGCTTTTACAAATAAGCAAAATATTGACTTTTGTTTCCAAAAATATATTTCTCAAACTTGACCGTGAAAATCTTCAAACTTCTACATAAGTACCCTTTACATTGGCTTCACAGGGTTGCCTTTGAACACTGATCATCTTCAATCAAGAACGTATGTATTTCTATGTGAACTTCTTCTAAATTGACTGCACAAGATACACTGTGCACTCTGACCAACTCAAACCAAAAAAAAAAGATGTATTTCTACCTGAACTCCCTCCACATTCACTACACAGGGTGCACTATGAACTCTGGGCATGACCAGTGGACTCCCGGCTGATAGTGACATTACAGACTGATCAGCTGGCTGAGACGGCAAGGCTCCACCTATAGTAGCAACACCTGCTACTGCTTCTGTCACTGTCTCCCCGCCACTAACATTGATACTACTGCAAACAGCAGCACCCCCTGGTGGATGCTGGCCAAGGCTAGAAAGATTGCGACTTGAGGAGTTTGCTGAGCTCACTGGCTCAGAGGCCACTGCCATGAGAGACACATGACAGTTCCAACCAGCTTCCAGACCCATTTTCTCTGCAAAAACCTGCGGGTAAAAAATTTCTCTTTAACTGTGAAGTACAAAAAAAAAAAAAAATTAAAAACATGTGAAATGGATGGAACACAAAATACAAAGGTGCAGTAGAAGGCATCAAAGTATTCTGAAAGAAAAAGAAAATGCACCACAATCATCAAAAAGATATTTTAACTGCCCCTAATGACTTATATGAGTGTTTTTGCATATGACCCATCCACCACAATGTGATCTCGTGTGGCTAGATGCCCTCTCTTCCAAACACAATGTATATGGTCAAAAAGATAGGACAATACTCCTGACACACACACACACTACAATCTTCCTTGCCACATTTAACGACTAGACTGCCTCCTCTTCTTCCTCTCCTCCTCTGCAGCACATCCCTGGAAGTGAAACATACTCGATTCATTTGCCCATTTAAGTGACATCAATATATAAACTGGAGTTGTGTTATCATCGTTCCCCACTGTCTAGACCCTGAGCAATGGCTATCATTGCTGGTTGATCATTGCGCCGCATCTAGACTGTCTTAGCGTTACAGCGGTCTAGCTCTGAGTCCACTAAGTTTGGAAAATAATAATTGAGAGGCATTCCAACTCGCTATGAGAAAAGCGAGGACGTAACAATCAAGCTTCCTACTTGACTGTAGACCTAGGTCTAATGTTTAACATAATGCTAGTCGCCAGTCAGTGCTTTTGATGTCTCTGGTGGAATGCAAAGTACTATGCGAGCCAACTATATATATTATATATATATTTAATATATAATCTGGATTGGATTTACCTAATCAGTTATACAAACGTCAAGTAACTTATATCTAGATTGATGGAAATTAAAAATGTGTTTCTTACAATAAATCTAGTTTTTTGGCCATATTTACCGGCACAAGGGTTTAGAAAGGCAAACGCAGTAGAGGTAGACAGAATAACTTTTATTGAAAGTCTTAAGTTATGGGCAACAGGCAAGGGTAACAACAACAACTTTATTAAGTTAACTGAGAATAGGTTTAAGTGGAGGAACATGATCGCCAATGTCTGTTCTAGACAAGGTACCTGAAGAAACTTCCATTATGTGTTTCTCACTCTTCGCTCACAAGCAAACTCAATGCCAATTTTCACAATCAAGGCCTTGCTCCCAATCTCCCATTGGCCAGCAGTCTAACATGAAATTCTGATTGTTTTTTGTACATCAGACTTTGGAAAATAGTCAAAATCATAGAGTGGCCCACTCTGCAACTATCCTACTGCTCTGAAAGTGCCATGGCACACTCTATGGCAAACCCTATATCTATTGATTTAATCTAATTATTGCATTATCTGGGAAAAGGGTGAAAAAAAATCTTGGATCAAGAGAAAGTGCTATGTTTTAAGAAGAAAAAAAAAACATTTTACTACTTTTTTTTTAATCAGACCATACTTTTTCTACAAGTCTGAGCCATAAATTGAAGTATTTATGACCATTAAAATTTTTTTGTAAAACCTATTAACTTTTTGCAAAGCTGTCCATTTTTCCATGAAAAACAATAAGTAATCAGGGCCTTCCATGTGGTAATATACTATTTTCTTGTCTCAGTGTCCACAATGATTTTTTTCTTAAAATTTCCATAAAATCAATTAAAAAAAAAAAAACTTGAGCCCGATAAGCTTTCTTTGGCTTGTGCATATTTATGCTATGGATACATTTTCACATCGCTTAGGGATAGGCAATGCTATCCTATTTCTAAATGTAGAAAACAAGGTAAACATATTAAATTATTTGTTTCAAAAAGATGACTCTCATTGAAATATAATTATGTAATTATGCATCTCAACCCTTCCAGCTTACATATTCT
>BLXT01004974.1:809453-830271 GCA_019648995.1 Plakobranchus ocellatus
AGCAAAGGAGGTCCACCCTTCTTCACGACGACAATAGGTAGAGTCAACGTTCGGGCGCCGTCACACACTTCCACCATTGCTTCACCACTAATATCTACTTTTTCACCAGTGTAGGTTTTCAAATTTTTCGAAGAGTGTGTAAGTGGCACCTTTATCATGTCCAAAAAATCGTCCTTGTTGATGACGGAAATGGAGGCTCCAGTGTCCACTTGAAATTTAATGTTCACCCCATTTATCTTTAAGTCCCTGTAGACCGGCTTTGAGTTTGAGAATATGCTAAACAAAAATGATTCATCTCCATTATCTTTTGGTTCCTCTACAAGGACATGGGCTTTGTGCTTCGACCTCACATTTTCCTTAGGCCTAGACTTATGAGGGTCTGATGAGCGGCACACCTTGGCCAGGTGTCCTATTTTCTGACATTTAAAACACTTGCTGTCCTTGAATTTACACGACGTGTGAGCGTGTGGTCCACCACAGCGGTAGCACTTCCTTGATGTAAAGTGATTAACCCTGGCGGGGGTTTTCGAGTGGTCTTTTACAACACAGACCTGGTCTTGTCTAGTTAAATCCACAACGTTGCCGGCTGCGGTTTCCATAGCTTGCGCTATCTCCATAGCTTTGGCAAAGGTTAATTTGCTTTCTGCCAACAATCTCTGTTGAATTTTCTTGTCATTAATCCCGCAGACCAATCTGTCCCGCAACATTTCTTCCAAATTGTTTTCATAATCGCAGAATTTGGTTAGCCGCTTAAGCTCAGCAACATAAGACCTGATGCTTTCTCCCGGTTGTCTCACACGTGAGTTGAACTTGAAACGCTGCACGATTGTTGAAGGCCTGGGGTTATGGTGCGCTTTAACCACTTCTATAATTTCGCGATAGGGAACGTCCCCAGGCTTGCGCGGCGACACTAAATTGCTTACTAGCTTATAAGTTGTGGCTCCCACAGAGCTGAGCACGATGGCCTTCTTCTTCTTTTCCGAGGTGATGTCATTCGCCACGAAAAAATGTTCCAACCGCTCTGTATAAGCAATCCAACTGTCGTCTGCTTCATTAAAAGCCTGAACTGAGCCAATAACACCTGCCATATTCTTTAATCCTCGTCGCCAAAATGTTATGAATGAAGTTAAAGCCCGTAGATTGATTGGATTGGCTCGAGGCTCTCTTTAATCTCGTACAATCAACATGTATATCAAAAAGACGGAAGTTGACAATCACATGACAATAACGGTTACTCTTGTATACTACAAACAGTTACTCACACTTTGATTCACACTTAATAACATGAATAATCTCCCATACACTACACTATCCTATTTCTAAATGTAGAAAACAAGGTAAACATAATAAATTATTTGTTTCAAAAAGATGACTCTCATTGAAATATAATTATGTAATTATGCATCTCAACCCTTCCAGCTTACATATTCTGTAACTCTAAAATAGTAAAAAAATTAGTTTATTCATGAACTAGCATTGAATGGGGGTGGCAGCATCAGTGGTGATGGTAATAGTTCAATAAATCAGCTCTTTTTGTTTTCTATGTCAAACTCACAAAGTTGAAAACAACCCCAGTGCTATTTGAGCATTTGAAAAATGAATTCGGAAAAAAATAAACAAATAAAATAATGAAAGTCACTTTTTCAATAAAAGACTAAATCAATGCATCTATAATGAATCAGTTGAGGCATTTCTGTACTCCTGAGAAAAAATTCCTGACTTGAAGGAAATTATTGATTGTTTTTGCATGCCTGAGTTTTTTGGGTTTTTTTGTTTAGTTATTTTTTTTTGTTGTTTCCCAGGGCTGCAGCAAAAGTTTAAACTTTTAGAGAATTATTTCTGTTGATAAGAACTTACCCTGCTCCTGACCTCATTTTCTTTGGAGAAATGTACAAACTTTATGCATGCTGACTCCAATTTGGAAATCAGCTGTATAAAATCCTGTAAAAAAAACAAAAAAAAAACAATAAGTTATAAAACCACTACAATAAATAAAGATCCGTTTATAATACATTTCAGTGTAGACTGTGTTACAAAGTTGGTTCCAGCTCACCTACAATGGACTACTGATAAATCAATGTCTTTGAAGGATAAAACACAACATTGATTTATCAAACATCTACTTATCGGTTGATTTATTCTTTATCATACAGCAAAAACAGCTCAAAGTGGGTCAAGATATATAAGGTTTATTTAAAAGGAGTCGCCTTATCCAAGTTAGGCTTGAGTAAATTCCACTGTATTTTTTATTCACAATTTTTTGTAGAAGAAAGTTCTTTTATCTTTCCTTCGACACAAAAACCTGAGCATAATTTTTTATATTTTGTTTTGTGAGTACAGAATAGTCTGATCACAAGTGAAACGCTGCACTTCACATCAAGACTCTAGCTGAATCGGCATCTTCCATCTTGATATTATGAAATCTATGACATCCCGCCAAGCTTTTTTTTTTCCCGATAACTTCAAAAGCTCAGGGATCGAAAATCTTCTTATAAAAATTTTACTTGATGGATTAAACACTCAATGAAACAAATGTATACAGGGTGCATGTAGATCGCACACATCATAACAAGGCAGAGATTGTTTATAATGTTGGCAACAAAATTTGGCTACTAGCTGAGTCCAGAGACTAAAGCACACCGCAGAAAAGTTTTTATTAGTTATAGAGGTAGTCATTGCTGCCATAGCTGATAATAATGCTATTCCATCTTATACTATAAGAACATGGTTAAGTGTTATCATATTATGAGTTTTGACGAAATCGCCTGTTCAAACCAGGGTGATCTCAGGTATTTAGGCCCACAACAGGCCAGGATATTGGTGGCAGGCTTGACTGATAGAGGGATTCCTGTAGATTTCAAAGTGCTAGCCAATGTGATGCCAATGCTCCCACAAAGTGAGCAGCCCCACTGTATTTCTTCTTCTTTCTGACTAGAACAAATATTGGCGATCATGGTCCTCCACTCAAACCTATTCTTTTTTTAATTTAAGGCTGCTGTTGCTGCCTTTTTCCCATGAGTTCAGATTTTGCAAAAAAAATTTTCTGTCTACCTCTACTGCATTTGCCTTTCATCTTTCGAGTGGTTGCTAGAAGGATTCTAACCCCTTGTGTCAGCATATGTAATCAGAAATGGAAGCTGCATCTGCCTTATGGTTTTATTATTGACGACTCAAGATTAGCTTCTTTCAGTAGAGATTTAATAGGCTTTTTTTTACTATCCATGATATCCCCAACATTCTAATGCTAAACCATATCTCTACAGCTTCCACTTTTCTCTCTGTTTCTATGTTTGTTGTCCAACACCTCCGCACTACTATATAAGCAGCACAAAACTTAAAAGTGTAATATATACTGTCACTATTTTTAAAGCCTCTCTCATGAAGATTTTGGAAGTATTGACATTATTTGATAATGCAAAATGGGTGATTTCAAGAATGCAAGAAAGAACCTATGTTTCCATCACATTTGTACCCCAAACATTCCATCTTGGGGTAACAGGCCCTGCACAGCAATCTATCCCAAGCCCTGAATTAATAAAGTCTCTCCGACCTGCCTGGCCTGATACTGAAGTGAGATCATTCCCAGGAATGTCTGGTGTGACTGAAGCATCTTCCCAACTCTCAGTTCTTCAACAGACGATGCTGGGCTTAGCTCAAGCAATGAATCAACACTGTGTGAACGCTGTCTCTTTATGGTTTCTCCCTCATCTCCATCCAGAAATACCCTTGACAACGAAACAATTCAAAAAAAAAAAAACCATTTACCTTCTTAAAAACCACTTGACACAAAAGAAACTCAAGTCTTACAGTTTATATCTTGGCCCAGAGTTGACACACGTCTCTACGATTATCTGTCTTAATCAAACTAAAAAAAAAACATTCAAAATTTTCTTATTATACTAAAGGAAATGAATAGTTAAGCTTACTGAATACTATACTGGGCCTGGTTATTCTGGGGCATTCTTTTTTTTAAACTATTGCATGAGCCCTAATAGGTATATTTTAAGGAAACACATGTGAAGAGATATTTTGCACATTACAAAACAAATTTAAGTCTCAATATTGAAAAAGATGTTCAATCTCTTCTGAAAGCTCTTTATTTTTCCCCTTAATGGTGCATCACCCAATGGCTCAGGTGAAGTGCCAATCTTAGTTAACCTACAAGTAATTCTACTTTGGACTACATCTTGACATGAGTATTCAGTTTCTGACTCTTGTTTATTGGCTCAGGCTACAAATCTGACATTTTCAAGCCCTTCAAGCGCTCTCACTTCATCTGAAATGTGACACTGGCTCTCTCCAAAACTATTGAGCTCAATATGATATCACAAACTATTCTGCTACATAAAAGATGCCTCAATGGAATGAGATGGTTCTCGTGATTTTTACAGCAAAAACTGAGTAGAAAAATTATATTACAAAGTCTACCCCAAAGATAGTATAGGATTTGTCCACTAAAGAAAAAAAAAAGATTGTCTTGAAGACTCTCCTGGAATAATCTTTAGTGAGTAAAATATCTTAACTTTGACTTATGATCCATTTAGACTACTTTTACAACAAGATGAGTAAGAATGGATGCCTTGATAAATGAGTGAACATTCATGAGAAAGTTGTTGAAGTTACATCGCTCTTCAATGCTCTTTAGTTCTCTAAGGAGGAGATCATTACTCCTACCCTGAAGAACCTGAACAAAGATCCTCTGTATGTATTGGATACAGCAAATATAAGTTTCCACCCAGGAATCAAATTAGAGATTTGCTATGGATTTACATATATCTGTACTAATGTTGCAGGAGAAGAATTTCAAAATAAACAAATGTGCAATAAATATGAGCACAGTTGTCATAACTTTCAATTGGAATTCTGTCATAGCCAAAAGATGAGCAGTATCAACCAAAGGCTTTAATTTGGCTATGGCAGAACTGCTCAACATCTCTGGATTTTGTTCGCTATGAAACATGAAACCTATTTCTCCAAGATCAATTTTCATGTACAATATTCATATAATGGTGACACTGCATATAAAGCCCATCCACTACAAAAAAATATCAGGCTTTCAGGCCCTTGTCAGACCAGGGCATCTGTGGCAGGCTCATTCAAACTTGTGATAAAAAGATCTGTAAAGAATTCAGGGAAAGTTTGCGGGACATTGCGCCATCATCCCCTCATTGATTAGATCAAGTCCAGTGTAATCTCACAAACAAGACCAGGTCAAGTGGCAATGTCTAATTTTCACAGAAAAAACAGTTTTGTAGAGAACCTATTGTAATACAATAATATTCAAGTCAGTGGTTGTATTTTTTTTAAGTACAGAAAACAAAAAGTATACAACACACTTTTGGATTTCACAAATAAAAAACGCACCCAACATCTTCTCCATGTGCCACTTTTGTGGTGCTTGGACTTTCCATCAGTTCAGTGTAAACATGTTCAGGCCATTCTAACAAAGTTTGAGGTAGAGGTTTGTACGCAAAGGCTGTGCAGTATGCTACCATTGAATTTCGATGATAAAAATCTAAAACTCGTTTTCTGTAGGAATAAAATATTGTGACATACTTAAACAACAAAGAAAATTAAAATAGATTTAAAAAAAAAAGAAACCAAATTTGAGGAGAGAACATCCTCATTGAATAATTCATTCTTGGCTGCAATATTGTTCTGTAAAAGTTACCAATATCTATACAAAAATATGTATTATCATTTTCGTTGAAGTCGATGGGACAGATATTTTTCTCTTGTCTTGAACTGAAGAATATAGAATACAAAAGATTCACAGAAAATGTGTGTAAAGTAAAGAAATCATCATTACGCAACACCAAGAGCCTTGCCCATAAGCAAAAGCAATCCACAATTCAAAACTTGCATCAGTAGTTAAAAAAATTTTTGTTTTTTTGTTTTTTTTTGTTTCTTCATTCTGTGGTAGCACTACTCATTATTTTTTAAAAAAGAATTTTTCTAAATACATTAAAGCAGCATGGAATGGCCTTTTTAATTCTGATTTAACCTCATCAGACCTGATTCCTGGTTAACCGGGATCCTCTTCGATAGATCTCTGCCAGATTCCCATTAGACCAGGATTTTGTAACCCATTCATAGAATCTGACTAAGACTCTAAAAATATTCGACCAATCTGGTTTCTGTTGTCATCACACGAGATCGCATTGTTGAAAAATGACTGCCAGCATGAGCTCAGCTTTTTTCTCTGCATGTTTTATGAAATTTTAACAAATTTAGGATATGATGAAAGCATTACAGTAACCAGAGACTTGTCAGGGAAACCCCACACCAAAAATTGTTTTCTGCAAATATGTTCTTGAACAAATCATTGATTCTGATGAGGTTAAACAAGAACTTGACCTAGATTACCCTCATAATGAAAGTGACAATGATGACAATGAGTTAGAAGAGCTGATAGATAGATCTAGATCTAATTCTAAATCTAGATCTATAGATGAATATAGACCTGAAGATAAAGACAGGTGGTGAAAGATTTAGGAAAGAAAATTTAGACAGGGGATGATCAGAGACATTCACTGAGCCTAGATCTATATTCATTGGACTCTTTTTTTGTAAAATATGATATTTCACCATTCTTTTGATAAATTTATCTGTACCCTACCTTGAATTCAGCCATTTTGCTCAAGAGCCCACGTAAGAGAGGATGACAGCCAGAAAGGACTCAAATTTGAAAGAGCTAAGCTAAAGTGCAAGGGTGTCATTCAGACAGTCAAATGTGAATCACTTCATGAGCTCAAATGAGTTTAAAAAAAAAGAAAAACAATGTCAAGGTTAGGATCTATGTAATATTATTATAATGGTTTCCCCTTAACCCCAAACAAAACAACAGAAAAATAGAGTCCCAACCTGTCTAGCTCTGAAAGCATATGTAGGTCAGCACCTGTCCAAGCATCTGTGCAGCAATCCAGAACCAGGTCTCCAGTACCTTGAGTCATTAGCTGACCTAGACCTAAAGCATCAAACATAATACATACACAGGGAAAGCCAATATAATTTGTTTTCTTTCCCTCAGCACAAGAAATACAATAAACTCTATTGCACATCTACCTCGTCTAACCCTCTGAAATATGTTTGTTGGGATGCAATAAGAGCAAAGCTATCTAAAATTGTTGTGGATTTTTTTTTTTTTGCAACAGAGCCTTAAAAAGTGTATTCACTCATAAGTGCAATGTTCAGATTAACATATCTTTTGATAGAAATGAGATGGAAACAAAAAATTATTTTTCTCTATAAAAGTGTAAATTACAAGCAGTTTGTTTCTCCATATGTTTAAAGAGTGACTAGTGAATGAGTTTCTCAGGCTGCCTCAGAGTATCAAAGATATTATCACTCTGCTTAATGCTTTGTTGCTATCATTATTGTATACATCTGTTCAGTATTCCACTTTCTTAATGCTTTAATATTAATTAATATGGCTCTGTGTGCATGTCTTGAAGCCAATCCAAATGGGTCACATGGTCCATTTCACACATTTATAGCCTTTGATATATTGTGTGTGCGCTTTCCCTAAAACTTAAACATAAAAAGTGTAGAGCTATGCTGAATCTTTTCAAGATTATATGCAATCCAATTTACTTCTTTTAAAGCATGACAAACAGTAAAAATAAAAAAAAAAAATTTACAGGTTATGACTTCCTCACAAGTATGTGACATTTGACATACAAGGACAAGATTGGTCTCAAGACTTGATATTTACAAAATATTTATGTAACGTCAAAATATTGACCTAAACAATTTTCTGTACCTAGATGAAAGATGAATTAAAAATTTTCTAACCTATGTAGATTGCACACCGATACAGTTGTTAAAATGACCAATTTCTTTATTGTTGACACTCTCTATAGACTATCTTTATATAAAATTCTGGTCGGTCAGATGTAGTGACACCTGCAAAGAATAATCTACATTTTAGAGAGGCTTGCTACTGAACATATTTTACTGAGACTGATCAAAACTTGTAGAGAGGTTCCCTCACCAGTGAGTTTATCTCGGACAACCACAGAGACTTGGTTTGGCATAGGAATCTTGTGTTGAATAAAAGATCTGGCCCGATTCTGCTTCTCACGCTCAGCTTCTTCGGCAGGCTGGAAAGCAATAAGGGGTCATTCCTGTGAATAACTTTTCTGTGATTTCATTATTGCTAGAAAGCCAAACAGAAGCTGCCCTATACCACAACTTACAATTTTTTCATTTAAATTAGAATGTGTTTTCTCAAATACTTTTTTGCTTGTAAACTGATTGATAAAAAGAAATCGACTCAGGGGATGCCAATCCAAAAATTCTACACCTTTCTTTATCAAAAAAAAGGGAAAAAAAATTTTCTTAGCTTACAAATTATTAACAGTGCTGCACTTCACTATCCTAATTTAAGCTAAAAGATGAGACTAAAAAACTAAATATGGACGGAGAAGCAAAAATATTTTGTGCATCCTTCATTAATACATCTTTTGTGGCACTATCCATGACCTTTTTTCAACAATTTCAATTCCAATTTTGTTAGCAAATGAATGAAGCTACAAATGTTAAGAAAAAAATGTGCAGAAAGAAAATAGATGGAGAGTCCATTCAAAAAAAGCTTTTGTCTGATCCAGAACCATTTTGGATATTTGAGAGCTAAAAAATATTCATGAAATTGACTCACAACTTGTCTGTAAGCTCCAAGTGTGGCCTCCTGATTGAAGATATTAACAGCATCATCGGTGAAGCCCATCTCTTTGGACAGCGAACACAGACATCTAAATATAGTGGAGATGCTCACTTAATATAAATAATGTATATTAATAAAAAAAAAGGGATATCTGCAAATTTAAAATTACTAAGACAAGAGAAAGACTGGTTTATAACATGTTTCACCTGTTACCTTCTTCAGTAAAATTCACACATTACAGACAATACTAAGGAAAAAAAAAACATGACACAACTTCTGTATACAGAATACCACTACCTCAAAAATCCACCTGGCAGCAGAGAAAACCATGCATCGAGAGCAGAGAATCCTATTCATAATTGCAAGGTCTGTCTTAAGTTCAAATCATGACCAAGGAGGATTTTGAGTCGCTAGTTCATTTGAAGCAAACATGCATTTATTTGTATTTTCAACAAGTTTTATTATGTTCTTGGATTTTTTAATAGATTTAATTAATCATTTTATCAACCTAAAATTTTCCTTTTGATCTTAACTTTACATATCAAAAAATTGCATACTCACAGTATGCTTGAAATGCCACATGTACAAACCTTATTACACTGTACAGGCTTGAACAGCGAAGCATGTTAGGAGTCAATGTGGCTAAAATCAGGACTAAATATCCAATATTCAATTGTCACATGCCAAGACATATTTTCTACCTAAATTTTAAAACTAAGCTATTATTTCGAAATCCTATTTTCAGAGGAAAAAGGTCTCACCCTCAGAGAATGTAAAACATACTGTACTTGACATGTTAACAAGTATATATGCTGAATGACAGCATTAAACTGACCTTCGACTAACCACAGCCACTGTTTCCTTGTTCTCTCGTGCTGCACAGGCTACATGATCAGTAAACTGGGTGTACCACTCTGCTGTGTGTTCATTACACGTGTTGAGCAAAATGTCCAGACCCTGTTGGAGCACGAGGTTTGCAACATAAACTTTTTTCTCATCTTATAATTTATGGCATTAATGGCAGCAGTCCATCAGACTAAAATAGAAAAAAAACTTACAGGTATGACAAGAGGAAAATCTATTCAACAGCTCTGATCCATTTTAAGTTACTCTTAAAATAAAAAGGATTTTTAAAGTAATTAATATCAATGTAAAATAATATTGATTTGCAAAAGGTCTTTTATACCAACTGTTTTATTTGAACCTAAGTTTGTTTTATTCTTTAACAAAAGTTAGTATAAGAAAAAAAGGTCAAAAGTGCTTTGACTCAATCCAAATTTTCCTGAATCTATTGAAGTGTAATATTAATCCTTTGTCAGAGAGAAGCAGCAATTGTTAACATTATTTATCATTTTCCTTGGGTTTATTTGTTTTGAAACCAGTTTCAATGAATCAATTTCATTTGCAACATTTTTAGGTTGGATGAATTTCATTTTTTTTTCCTGCATCTTTTAAAAAATGAAAAATCTGAATGTCTGGGCACAAAACTACAATATTTCTTTTACATTTGCATTTTCATGATTACAAAGCTTATTGTATGCAGTGATGGGCTGTATCAATGATTTAAAATGTTCAAAATGTTACATGTACTTTGATTACTTACACTAGCCTAGAGAATTTTTTTTTTTTTTTTTAAGATTAATTTTGACTGGTATGGAGACTTTTTTTTTTTTCACCTATTATTGAACCAAATGCCATGAAAGTGATCAAGGACCAAGAGGAATGATTTTATTTTGCAAGCATTTTATCTATTAAAGTTGAATTTATTTCTTCATCTAGACTTACAAGCATCTTCAGGGCTGCTCTGATATTTCAACTGTTTAAAAAACGAATTTCAAGCAACTGAAGACCACCAACACACATAAATTCAAGTTTATTACAATGTAATAAATTACATCATGTCAGAGGTTCTAACTGAAATGACATTTTAAAACTGTCTTCTCTCTGCAGTGATTTTCTCTTAAATTTCAGGAAAATGTCAGAAAAACTCATGTCTGCACACCAATGGTTTCAGAGTGCCAATGTAGTTCTTCCAGTGTGGGTCATCAAACACAAGACTGAAAGCATCCTGTAACAGTGAAATTAACAGCACAGAAACATGAAGGGAAAAAAGTTGTAAAATTTTTTTTGGAAATTGGTAAATGCACTGTTATTATTCTTCACATTAAACAGAGTACAAACTTACCTAACCCAGGCTCTATGTAACAAAACTTGCCTTGCCCTGGTTTCTTCTTTAGGTGTCTTGTTGGGAACAGACAATGGCGACATTATTTCTCCACTCAAATCTATTCTCAATTAAAGTTCTTGTTGTTATCCTTACCTATTGCCCATGACTTAAGAATCGCAATAAAAGTTATTCTCCTTCTAGCTCTGCTGAGTTGTTCTATACCCTTGTGTCAGCACAAATAACCTAAAAATTGTAGTTGCCTTTGTCTTATGGTTTTTTTATTAGTGATCACTGAGGATTGGCCTCTTTCTGTACCAATTCATTGGACTTTTTTCTGCCCATGACATCTTCTAATAAACTACATCTCTACTGATTCTAGTTTTCTGTCTGTTTCCTTTTTTATTGTGCAACACTGACTAACATACAAAAGTATTGACCATATATATGTTCCCATTACCCTCATTTTAGTTTTCATACTTATTTTTCTGTTTGACAGTATTGGTTTCATTTTTTGGAATGTATCTTTGGCCATTGCTATTCTTTACAAATTTCACTTGTGCATCTACTATTTGATGTTATCAGATAACCTAGATATTTGAATTTTTTAACTTGTTTGATTTTTTCGCATTTGCTCTTGAGATGCATTCGGGGTTAGAGGATTTTCTTTGAAATGACCATACATTCTATTTTCTTCACATTCAAAGACAGGCCCTCTATAACTACAGTGTATAAGGGTTTTTGAAGTTGTATTCCAGATTCTGCTATTAAAACTGTATCATCTGCATACCTGAGATTATTAAGATTCTCTCCATTTATTTTTAAGCCTGAAACATCACCAAGATTCCTTAAGATTATTTCACTATGTTACAATGTAGGTTAAAAAGCTCAAGAGACATAACACATCCCTGCCTTACATCTCTTTTGTTGGATTTGAAATCACTATGTTCTCTTTCAATTCTTAAAGATACAGTTTGAATTCAATATAAATTTCTAATTACTCTCAGATCTTTTCCACAATGTGTTTTACTTTGTCAAAGGCTTTAGAATTTTTAATGAAACAGAAATGGAGATCTTCTTGCATTTCTATAATCACCTTTCCATAATCATTGGCAAAGTGAATATGACAAAGACCTACAATAAAAAAAACCAATGTAAAAGACAACACAGCAAAAAAAAATGGATTAATCAACAGTGTCATGAAATAGAGCAAAAGCTAAATATAGATAGAAATTAAGGATATCAATGATAAGAAAACCAAATGCAATAGCTATGGCTGCATCAATTCAAAAGATGGAACAATGTTAATGGAAAAGAAGGAAATACTAAACAGATGGTCAGAATATGTTGAAGATCTTTTCAAAGATGATAGGTGCAAAAAACCAGAAATAAAGAAAAACATAAAAGGCCTGACTATCCTTAAAGAGGAGATAATGGCAGCAATAGAGAAAATGAAAAATGGAAAAGCCACAGGATCAGATCACATTCCAATAGAGATAATTATAGCATAAGGTAATCTAGGAATAGATCTGACAACAAAATTTCTTCTTGCAATATACAATAGTGGTACAATTCCAAAAGATCTTTGTAAATTTGTTTTTATAGTACTGCCTACAATACCAGGAGCAACAGAATGTGAACTTCATAGAACAATCAGTTTAATGAACCATTTTACAAAAATCCTGTTATATGTTTTGATGCCTAGAGTGCACAAGTCTAAGACCACAAATATCTGCAAAATAGTTTGGCTTTATGCCTGATAAAGGGACTAGAAATGCAATATTGCCCTGACTAGTGGCCAAACATTCAGACTAAAAAAGTAATCATCGTTAAAACTCAGTTTAAAAGTTACACCACAGGCCATTCATTGAAATCTATATCATGTTTGTTAAAGCTCTCATCCACAAAAACTGTTTTTAAGCTTTTTTTTTTCTTTTCCAAATAATATACTTTTTTTGGCAATTTAAGCTTCTTTGATACTTTAGTATGGTCTTGAATGCAAATTTTACTACTTGAAGCACACAGCACCTTTACTCTAGAAATACAATGAAAAACAAAAAAAAAAGCAGATGCTATCATTGAACTCAGGTGAGAATATTCTAAAGTGAGTTTAAATAATCTTTGATCCAAGATGTGTCAAGGAAAGATTGATTAAGTCAGCCAAAGTTCCTGATTTCCTTAGTTTTGTGGTATAAAAAGACAAGATTTTGAAATAAATATATCTCACTGCAATTAAAATACACTTTTATGAAAAGTTACACTTCTAAGAATTAAAAGCATTGAAAACAAAAATAACAACAACAAAACATTGCTTACTTACCTTTGCTGTATCATGAGTAACATCTAGAACTTCAATACTGGATCGAGCCTCAACCTCTGTGTAAGAGACAAACAAGAAAATATCACTCTTTATTATCTTCATTAAAATTTGTTTTGTGAGCAAAAAACAAATATTTATGCTTTCTTATTTCACTTGCATTTGATAAATACAGATTAAAAGTTTTATATTTTTGTTTTGATTATTGTAAGTTTGGACAATAGTGTTTTTCTATGTCTCTTGGAAAAGCACCTGTTTTGTAGATGGACAGACAAATGAAAGCTAAGAAAATAGAAACTTTTTTTAGGCAAACAGCAGTTTAGGTGTATCTACAACCAGATTCTCACCTACAACCTGAAATTTATCATCTTTGGTGCAAATACACTGAAACTATTACATAAATCGTTCCTAGTAAGACATGATTTCAATAATGACGATAAAGGAATGCATGTTATATAACATTGTTCTTTCAATCTCATAGTGAAATAGACAACATGGGCAAGAGGAAAAGAGCCACACAAAAAAAGAAATCCCTGAAGAAAGTGTTCTGTTTACAACCCCTTCTGATAATTTTAAAGAACAAAGAAAAACCAGAATAATTCAAATCCTCCCACTTCAAATTTTGGTCCATTCCCATGGAATTGGCATTAAAACATTTCCATTGTATGTTGTTTAATACACTTTGAGAAACTACGAGGGCAGGCTGATAATTAAGTTCCGTTTAATCATGACTTTTTAATTTTTTATATATAAACAATACGTCAAACAAAAGCTTAATATCTCAGCTACATACATAGCACTTTATTTTTCGACGTAGTCACCGTCACGGTCAACACACAGCCTCCAACGTTTCACTAGTTGGCGCACGCCCTCAGCGAAGAATTCAGACGACTGTCCACGGCACCACTTGCGAACATCTGAGATAACTTCCTCATCGTTGTCATAGTGATGGCCCTTCAGGTACTTCTTGAGTTGGGGAAACAAAGAATAGTCAGAGAAGTCAAGACCGGGGCTGTATGCAGGGTGCGGTAGGGTCGTAAGTTCCAGCTGCCTTAAGGCGTCCTGAGTTTGGCGACTGGTGTCAGGCGCACATTGTCGTGTTGCAGGATTGAGTCCTTATCATGCCGAACACGTCTGAGTCTGAGTTGGAGATTTCGGAGTGTTGAAATATATCGCTCAGAGTTCACAGTTTGCCCTTGATCCAGAAATTCCATGTGGACCACTCGCTCCATGTCCCAGAAAAAGGTGAACAAGACCTTTCTTGCAGAGGCAACAACCTTGAACTTCCTTGGACTTGGAGAAGTTTTATGCCTATACTCCATCGATTGGGCTTTACATTCTGGATCAAAGTGGTGGACCCAGAATTCGTCTCCAGTCAGAATGCGTTGCAGAGATGCTTCTCCTTCTGCATTGTAACGCTCTAAGAGTTGAGTACACATGTCCTTTCTCTGCGCTTTCATCTCTATAGTGAGCTGTCTTGGGACCCACCGGGCAGAGACTTTTCGGTAACCCAGTACAGTTGTGACGATATGGTGCACTCGTTCTTTCGAAATGCCTACTGCATTGGCAATTTCCTTTTGTTTGACCCTTCGATTTGCTCTAATCATGCAGTCAACTTTCTCTCGACGAGCCGTGACCGATGCGGAAAGGGGCCTACCCGAACACTTTCGATCACGCAGAATTGTCTCTCTGGGGTCTTCCCCTTTAAAAATTCTCACCCATTTGCGAACTTCACAGTCTGGAATGCTCATTTCACCATAAACTGTCTTCATTCTTGCATGAATATTTGCAGCAGAACATCCCTCAGCTGCCAAAAACTCGATAACAGAGCGCTGTTTGATGAGAAGGTCATTGGACGTCGCCATTGTCTCATAAACATGGCTACCCCATCACGTGTTGCGCGTCACTGCATTATGAGTACAAATGATGTCACACAAACTTGTTGTTTTAGTTAAGCCTAGAAAAATGGTTTTGAGAGTATATGTATGAAATTTTAGGTCGATGTGACAAAAATCGACTGAGTTATTAGCAAACAGAACTTAATTATCAGCCTGCCCTCATAATACTCGTTCTACTTTCAAAATCTTATTGCTCCAAATTCTCTTGTACAAATGACTCAACAATCTTCAAACCATATTTACCAAATTTTCCAAGATCAAGCAACTTTTCACCTGGTGAACCCTGGCATTTTGTTACCTGATTCACGACGAGACCTTTTCTTCCGTCGCTCAGGCCTTCGGTCTCCTTCACCCTGAGTGTTACTCTCTTCCTCTTCCTCTTCAGGGCACACCTTCTTAAGTGCGGAAGAGAAAAAAAGCACTTTCTCTGCTGATGGATTAGGCCATGAGAGTATGCCCTTCTTGTCAACACAGCAAACAGCCTGTGGTATACAAAAATATATTACCAAGAATGGTCTTGCCTCTAAATTCTGTTATCTTATTTATGTTCTGTAAGCAACGTACCCAAGTTTTTCACGACTTAAATCTCCCTCTCACTTAGGAAATAAAAAGCAAAAATGATATAGTCATGCAAAGATTTCATATGTAGAAAATGCAGTACATCCTAGAAAATACATGCACAGAAAAGAACAATGGGCCTTCTCAACACCTCACTTGGAATCTCAAGTTCAATGGAGTACTAATCATGCTCCAATAAGTAAAAGGACAAAAGAATATAGTAGAGATTAAATGTGATCTTTTGCTTATGCTAAAAAGATCTGAGACCCAAACAAGACGGTGTGAAGACAGTGTTGCCAATGTCTGCATTAGTTCTGACACTATAAGACAATAATAGTTCTAATATGTACATGATTGTACTCACAAATACACATAGGACTGTCCATGCAACTGCATGCATATCAACTTTTTATATTTGGGTGTATCAATAAGTGAAGGAGCACATATAGTGGCACCCCAAAATGAGACGGTTACACAAGGAGCAAATCTTATAAATTCAGGCACAGTTTTCATAGTTCTCAATTCTTCACATTCTAATTCTCTCACAAATTTGTTGAGATGGGGGAGTCCTACAGAGTTTAATAGCACTTAAAATATAAAAATATATGGCTCTGCTAGGAAGGAAGCAATACACCTACGTCCAAGATATGCTTGACTGCTTCACTAGATGTATTCATTTATTCATCTATTTCACTGAACTCACTGTTACGCTGCCCAGCGTATGAAGCATCTCAAAATCAGGACAAGCACTTCCCTTGAAACCAATAAATGTAGTCCATGCAGCTTTCAGCAAGTCCTTCCACTGTATCTTAGGTTGTGTGTCTTCCACTGAGATGGTGCTGCAACTACCAATACTTTCTGATGAGTCCTTAAGGTCCTGGAAATAAAACAAAAACAAATATAGCTCAAGTTTATGCTGATGAATTCAGTTTGTGAAAGCATTTCCAAATACTAACTAGCAATGTAAAGTATTGTTAGATAAGAAAAGTACATTGCGTCCCATGCTTGTCCTTAGCATTGGAGAACCAGGAGTTGGGTCTTGGTCGTTTTTGGAATACAGCTTTCTCAGGTAGTTAGCCATTGCTTTCCTAGCCATCTTTACGTTTCGCAGTTCTTGAGAGACCCAGCGACCCAATTAGTGCTGGGGGGACACAGAGGAGCAATGAAAAATTGTCTCGGCCTGGACTGGGATTCGAATATCAGATTTTGCCCTTGGTAGCCAACGGCCCTACCAGATAAGCCACTGCTCCACATAAATAAGAGGTAATGAATGATAAAATACCCAATGATTAAATCTCCCATATTTTGAGTAAATATTATCATTCTACAATTTTTTTCATTGCAAAATCTTTTAAAATTTTTATTTTATCATGGTTTTCCCAACTTGCAATCATCAAAGTTCTTCATATTCACCAATAAGTAAAGACAAATACTTTTTTTTCAAAAAATTTTGATTTTTTACATCTACAAGGGAAGTTCCGAAAGTGACCGGAAAAATGGAATTACTCGAAAAGTATTTAATTGACAAGCATGAAACTTACACATGGGAAAAATAAATTTATTGGCTACTTTTCTATGTAGTCCTCGTGTACTGCTATGCATTTTTGCCACCGTGGGAGAAGTGAGTATATACCCTGTGGGAAAAAGTTTGCGTCAAGCCTTGAAAGCCAATCACGAACTTCACCAATGATTTCATCTTCATCCTCAAACTTTTTGCCTCCCAGGTGGCCCTTTAGGGGCCCAAATAGATGAAAGTCTGAGGGTGCAAGGTCTCGACTGTGGGCTGGATGGGGAATAATGTCCAAAGTGTAACGTTCAAGCCATTCCTTTGTGCGTTTTGCCCTGTGGGGGGTTGCATCGTTATGTTGAAGGACAACTCTGCTACGCAAGAGTCCAGGTCTTTTGCGTCGAACACCATGTCTCAGCCGGTCAAGTGTTTCACAATATCGATCAGCATTACCACTCTCTCCTTTTGGTAGAATATCTAAAAGGATCATTCCACTTGGGTTCCAAAACACGGTGCCATCACATTTATTGCCGATTGCTGGACTTTGAACTTTTTTGTGACAGGAGAGGACGGGTGCTTCCATGTCATTGTGTCGCGTTTTGTCTCTGGAATGCTCAGGTGTTCAAGAAGCTTGTTCCTGGCGCGATGGTCCCTGCCAGGCCCCATATCAACGGTTTCATCATTTTTTTGTTGACAGCGGTGCAGCAGGATTTGGGAGATTTCAACTCTCTAGCGCTTATGCTCATCTGACAACATTTTGGGGACCCATCTGGCAGAAATTTTGCGATAGCCAAGTTTATCATGGACAATTTCATACACATTCGTTTTGGGAATGTCAAGTTTGAGAGAAATTTCCTTCAGTTTCACTCTTCTGCCGACTTTGATGAGCTCATCAACTCTAGCTGTGTTCGGGCGTCCAGACCTTGATTCATCTTGCAAACTTGTTCGGCCATCTTTTAACCAAGAACACCACTGATAGACTTGGGTCATCGACATTGCATGTTCTCCGTAGTTTTCCACTACTACTCTGTATATTACAGAACATTTTGTTCCCTTTGCGAACAGAGAACGGACAACAGCTCTTATTTACAGCTTTGACCACACTGTGATGGGGGGTGCCATTTTTAAATCAATGCTGTTTAGCAGTGCGTTCACTGATGGTGCTGAAATTCGCGCACCAAGTGTACAATGAATTTTCCTACAATATGCTGTTTACCGCTGTTTAAAGTATTGGCTAGGTCAAAAGTTATGATCATTTTCCGGTTACTTTCTTGACATGTTCACTGTTTAATCAATTAAATCAAAAAAGATTCTGCCAACCTGTGATGAACGAAACATCTTGTATGCTTCAAAAATATATTCTTGCCCAAAAGTGTTGACAACAGACCACAAGCCAGGCAGGACAATTGGAACAATGGGTAGAATCCCATGCACCTACATTCAAATTAAAAATAAAAAGGTAGTTTAGAACAAAAAATTATGGTCTAAATGTTTCATTATCGCTGTCTTGAAATCTCTTCCAAATGTTTACCCACCAAACTAACAGGGATGTTGGGTTTTTATTTTGTTTTTGTAGCTTGTCTACAACAAGGCAATCTCCGACTTTGAAGCTCTCCATCAGGCCTGAGCAGCAGTGGCAAGGCCCAAACTAGCACGAAGGAAATTTGAAACGATAAGGGCAGAGAAAGAATTCTGGTGCAATACAACCAGAAAGTGATCTCATATAGAGTTTATTTCAGCTGACATGGCATCGAGCTCTGATTAAGGTAAAAAACACTTTGCTCAATTACTATCGCCATATTTTAAAAAATCTCATTTTGCTAGTTAGGATGCAATTAGTGATTGAATTCAGTCAAATAACTTTTTTACAATTACATATTGAGCCTGCTTAACACTTTCACTTTAGCAAGATGTTGATCAGTGTAGATCTAAACGTCACCACTTTTGTATGTCTCCCAACCTCAACCAACATCTCCTCAAGATTTGATGAAAAAATATTTCACCACCTTATATGTATATAAAAAAATGATATGCATAATTTCACTGAAACTACCATAGTCACAACATGGGCATGAATTTATTTTTTCTGTATGGCCATGGTACAGAAAATGTTAAGGGCATCCTGCTCCAGATGCATCACATTTACAGTGTTCTGCTTTTCTCAGTCTAAACATATCATGAATGTCTTTTATTTTGGTGGTTCTAAAAGGTGAAAAAAAGTCACAAAACCAGTGATTATGAACTGCCTAAAAAAGTGCAACACTTGCAAAGATAGATCATTTTTTTAAATCATTGGATTGAGGGTTTAAAAAATCATAAATACTAGGATCTTCTGCACTATTCATGTGCTTCAAGATTAAATAAGAGTTCTATTTTTTTCTACTGTGCACCTCCTGTTAGTGATTAGTGGAAAGTATAGCTAAGAAAATCAGGATTACAAAATTAATTCTGGGCTCTGCTTGTCTGATATGGCTGTAACACTCACTGTATAAATTTGAAAAAATATCTAAGGATTCATACCCTACAAAACCGACATGTCATTTTTATTGCCATATATCATTAGTTTAGAAAAAATATATAATTTCTTTATGGTGGTCTCTAGTCATATCTGCAAGTTTCTCATCTCACACAGATAATTCTGTATAATGCTTTGTGGAAAGAAAAAAAAAGCTGACAAATGCAATATTTTAACTAGACCAAAAACGTTCCTGTTTTTTTTTTTCCTTCATTAAATTAAGTTCTCTACAATCATAGAAAATATTGTCTTAGTTTTTTCCTCAATGTTTCACCCTAGGCACCGACTACATTGTACTTAGCTTAGACTCAACCAGAATTTTACAAATATCAGACATAGTGAAAAAAAAATCCATTGTTTGATACAGCGGTAAAAATCAGATGGAAGGCTAGCAAACCAACCTGTAAGACAATGAAGAACTCACTCCAATGCCCACCATTTTTATCTCGAAAAATAAATCTGAATATGTTCATTGCCAGGGATACAATCTGAAATGTAAATATTTACATTAATTATTTATCAGTTGGGTTTCAAAAATTTAATATTTAATTAATCAAACAGGAGTTTTTTTGCTGGGTCTTTTTTTTTTTAGTTTTCTTACTTTTTTCATCAAATAAACTGAAAATGAATTGACCACTATTTAACATGAATTTCAAGGAAAATTGTCAAACTCTGGAAAAAGGCTCTTACAAATTATAGCCAATTGAGGAGAAAATAAAAAGGTAATTATCACATTCTTTTTATTCCATGTTTTACACTTGATTTTGAATCAACGTTACATCAAGGAAAGATACTTGTAACAATTTTATATAGAGCTTTCTTCTCTAGAACACCCCCATAGACCCACCTTAACCCAAGACAAAACTATCATAAGTTTTTAGAAAGTGAATAGCATACAAACACAATGGGCAGCAATCTTCTTTCCAACCATAAACATGTGACTGTGTAGCGTTCATTTTCTAGCAAACTCAAAGGTCGCTCAGTCTCGTCTCCCAGCATAAGTCTGTAAAGTGTGGGCATAATATTGTCTTGACTTTAAATACAACATAAAACATGTTTTTAAGCCTCACGTATTATTAAAAATGAGTGTGGCACATTGGGATTGGTTGGAAATCAATTTGGGATTACCAGATTGACTCGGGAATCATGGTGACTAGTTTTTTGTTTTGCTTTTTTTTTTTTTTTTTTGGGGGG
>BLXT01004993.1:125130-139691 GCA_019648995.1 Plakobranchus ocellatus
TTGCTGAATGAGGGGTCGCATTATCGTGCTGAAGCCCAACACCCCTTCTCAAGAGCCCAGGTCTTTTGCGACGAATTGCTTCTTAAAGGCGGTCAAGGGTGCTGCAGTATCGGGATGCGAAAGGTGTGATCCTCTTAGACATTTTGCCACAGGGTCAGTGTATCAATGCTGCCCGATACTGCAGCACTCTTGACCGCCTTAAAGAAGCAATTCGTCGCAAAAGACCTGGGCTCTTGAGAACGGTGTTGTGCTTCAGCACGATAATGCGACCTCTCATTCAGCAAACCTTCCACAGCAATGGCTGCAGCTCTACGGTTGGGAAATTCTTCCTCATCCTGCCCACAGTCCAGACCTGGCACCCTCTGACTTTCATTTGTTTGGACCCTTGAAGCGCCATTCAGGAGGCATGGCTTTCGAGACAGAAGATGACCTCATCAGTGAATTGAGGAATTGGTTTGATAATCTTGACGTTGATTTCGTTCGAGTGGGTATCAATTCGCTGCTGTCGTGCTGGCAAAAATGCATCGATCTCCACGGGGATTACGTTGAGAAGTAATGGAAGAGTGAACTTCAATCTGTGTGAGTTTCAAATTTATCTGATCAAAACTCTTTGAGTTCTGCCCCTTTTCCTGTTTCTTTTCGGACATCCCTCGTAGCTACCGATGATATGAAGAGGCTGCAAGCAATAAATTGTGGAGATATTGTGTGAAAGTTGCACTATTTATATCATAGCTTGGCCCAAGATCTCTTGATTTCCTCGGTAGCTGATGCAAATAGATCTAGAAGTCGTTTGGCATGTCCATCCAGCTCATGCAGATAGACACCCACAAAAAGAATACAATCGAGTTATGGAGTGATACAACTGGAAGGTTCGATGGATACAAATATTTAGAGAGATTGTTAGACGGATAACTAAACAGACGAATGTCGTTTGTGGTTTGATCGATCACTCCTTTACTGAAAACAAAAATTTGACCAAATAACTCTCAGGCCTTTGCAAAATTGATTTAATCAAAGTTAATCTACACGTTTGTTTTGAATTTAAAACGTCTACAGATTTTCATTTTTAACGTATTTTGTCTGCTTCGATTCAATTAGAAAGCAAAACATAAAGCTTTGTGAAACACTTGTCTGTAATAATCTTTTATATTAGTTGATAGTGTTAACTTTTGCTCAACCTAATTTCATAAATAACTCTTTTATTTTCAAACTGACATTGTTTTTCATTTTTACATATTATATAAGTATTAGCCCAACATGTAGTTTCCTAACATTATATTGTATACGGCAATAATTCAATCTTTAAATTGTTTGTGGGTATTTTGAAAGCGTGCTTCGTGTTTTATCATTATTAGAGATAGATGATTTCTTGACTATTTGTGTAAGAATATCTTATCTTTGAAATGCTTTTGGCTTTTGGTTGTAAATGTTAACCAAACCATTCTGTTCTTATTGACACATACGATATTCAAAAAAGTTCCAATATATTAAAACATTAATATCACTTTGTACTTGCTGCAGTGGTATTTATGGGCCTATAACTCCAAGATAATAATTAAATTGATCATTGTACAAAAAGTTTAGACAATTGCTTAGTAAAATTTAATACTCAGTGTGTGCAATTTGTTTTCAACCATGAAACTGGGGCAAAAGCGTAAGCAACAAAGTTATATTTGAATTAATTTTTTTTCAGAAAGATGGTTCGAGTGCAAAGTTTGTAGAAATATCGACAACTTAGCCAGTCGTAGACCTTATTCTATTATGACAGTAGTAGGCCTACATCTATTATGGTAGTAGTAGGCCTACATCCATTATAACAGTCGTAGGCCTACATCTATTATGATAGTAGTAGGCCTACATCCATTCTGATAGTAGTAGGCCTACATCCATTATAACAGTCGTAGGCCTACATCCATTATGATAGTAGTAGGCCTACATCCATTCTGATAGTAGTAGGCCTACATCCATTATGACAGTAGTGGGCCTACATCCATTATGACAGTAGTGGCACTACATCCATTATGACAGTTGTAGGCCTACATCCATTATGATAGTACTGGCCTACATCCATTATGACAGTAGTAGGCCTACATCCATTATGACAGTAGTACGCCTACATCCATTATGACAGTAGTGGCACTACATCCATTATGACAGTCGTAGGCCTACATCCATTATGATAGTACTGGCCTACATCCATTCTGACAGTAGTAGGCCTACATCCATTATGACAGTAGTAGGCCTACATCCATTATGACAGTAGTACGCCTACATCCATTATGACAGTCGTAGGCCTACATCCATTATGATAGTACTGGCCTACATCCATTATGACAGTAGTAGGCCTACATCAATTATGACAGTAGTGGGCCTACATCCATTCTGACAGTTGTAGACCTACCTCCATTATGACAGTAGTTGGCCTAAAACCATTATCACAGTGTGCAGTAGTAGGCCTACATCCATTATCAGAACAATGGCCCTACATCCATTATGACAGTTGTAGACCTACCTCAATTATGACAGTAGTAAGCCTACATCCATGATGACAGTAGTAGGCCTACCTCCATTATGACAGCAGTGGCCCTACATTTATTATGACAATTGTAGGCCTATCTCCATTATGACAGTGTGCAGTAGTAGGCCTACATCCATTAAAACAGCAGTGGCCCTACATCCATCATGACAATTGTAGGCCTACCTCCATTATGACATTAGTGGGCCTACATCGATTATGACAGTAGTAGGCCTACATCCATTATGAGAGCAGTGGCCCTAAATTCTTTATGACAGTTGTAGGCCGTGCGGCCATTTTATTTCAGAGTTGGCCGTCGGCACCAACAGACTACACAGAAGAGTGCAGTAGAAACAAAGACGGGATATCACATAAACACCCACTGTTTGCGTTGTTTGCTCAATAGATGTGCTACCGTTAATATTATTAATTTTTCTTTATTGCTCTAGCAATGAAATTCGGTTGAGAGAAAAGCGTTAAGAAAGGTGGAAAAAAGCTTTAAAATTAATGTTTAAAAAAAAGGCCGGCAACTGAACTAAACTAAATGATACTCATTAATGAACAATACAGCGAAGAAATGTACATATAGTAACGTTTTCTAAGTTGAATTTCCTTTGACAAAGGGAAAAAGAAAGGTCGAAGAGAGAGAGTCAGAGAAGAGAGATAGGGAGACAGACAGAAAAAGAGAGAGAGAGAGAGAGAGAGAGAGAGAGATAGAGAGACGACAGAAAGAGTGAGAGAGAGAGAGAGAGAGAGAGAGAGAGAGAAAGAGAGAGAGAGAGAGCATGCCAAAAAAAGAAAAAAAATGACAGGTTCTTTTCAAGCTACGTTTAGTTTTCCAGTAAGAATGAAACAAAAATCTGTTTCTACAATATCCATACGCAAGTTAATTTGAGTGCTTCAAACAATCTGTACCATCATGCAGCAGCCATGATAAGGACAAACTCCAAAATAGCGAAAATATCTGGTCAAAATGTATTCCTTGTTAGCGTTTGTTTCTTCTGATCACGAGAATTAAATAAATCTCTCGAAATAATGCTGACAATCTGACCTGACAAGAAGTTTTGTACTTGATTTGTCATTTTATCAATGACTGTGTACAATACCCAACCAAAATAAAGCACACATTATCCGGATGAATAACAAAAGCGAAAATCGAAACACCAGGTATTGATGTAAAAAGCAGAGAAACAAACGGCAAAACTCCTGTCACATGATTGATGTGAATAAGACATTCGCCAGACCAAGAAAAATGAAAAAAAGGAAGGCTGCAGCTGGTAAAGCAAGTTAAAGATCGTCATACACACCATCCTTTGTGACCCCTCCTACCTCGATCCTGACACCTGACAGATCTGTCATTACTGGTGTTTGAAAAGGACATGACCGTATATCGACAAGGAAATATAAAATCTGTAGAATTGCAAGGAAAACATTTCATGTTTTGCCCAGTTGAGATGAAACAGCAGTTTTTTTTTTCAATCTGGGGCCTACTGCCTCCTCATTTTTAAAACAATAGGTAGGTTTGTTTATGATCATTAAGAACGATAGACTTCCATTATTCATCCAAATAATGTTTCACTTAGCTGACTGTCAGTTGTGCTTGAAAAAACCGAGAATGAAACCCTATACCCTTGATATTTCTTAATCAAAATACTTGTTGCTGGCAGTGTAATACTGATAACAGCAGTACATCTGGTGCTAGTCTCGGCTCCAGCGGGGAATTTAAGACGGCCAACGATGCGGCCAGACGGACTCTAGGTGAAAAAATGACAGTTTAACTTCCGGAAGTGGAAGCCCTGACTGTATCGTACTGAAATTATTGACAGGTCTCTGCATGGACAACAGAAGTGAAACATCGTTGCTGTTTCTAGAATCAAGATTAATTAACGTAAATATAATAAATGTAGTGCAAAGTCGACGCCCTGGTTGGCTTGACTGGTGAAAAGCTTGACTACTGGGAGGAACTGAAAACACGTGTTGGTGTAGAATTATAATGAATCATCAGAAAATAGTCATTTTAAGATGTGGTAAGAGGAAAAGATTAGCGAAAAAAAAAAACATGGACGAGAATGAGGAGTACTAAATAGCTTATTTGATTTAAACGTTTTTGGGGAGATAATTTAAAAACTTTTTAAATTTCCTTAAAGGAAAATATGTTAATTTAAAATGTTGACAGAGAAACCTTGATAGAGACTTTTAAATAATGTAAATAGATCTCACAGCTAAAATCTGCGAAATAATTCGAACCTTTATGGCCTTCAATTTGGACCTTAACACGGCCTGTTTTTTTCCCTTGTTAATCATATTTCGCACATTTTTAATCTTTTTTTTTTCTCCTAAACTATAGGCATATGACATGTCGGGGAGATTATAATACATTGAAAATAGGCCTTTTTCTGACAAAACTAAATAATGAAGATAGGAAACCATGCAAGAAGTACGCATCGAAAACGCTGCAGTTTATATCACGATAGGGAATTTTTATCGCTTTCCTCTGTTTCAGGACGCGCTTCTGCAACAATAGAAGCTAACACATGCCTTAAATACGATTCAATAATGTTACTCTCTTACTGTTTAATTTTTTTTTACAAATAGCGTATTGAGGCCTTTCTTTGAAATATTTCCAAACTTTTGTAAGGGAGGCCTAAGCCAACAGGCTTATCTAACTTGTATTACAACAATCTGTCACCGTCACACTAGCACAACTCTGACACCACAACCATAATGTGATAAAACACGTAAGCAACAACACACACTAAGCTCAACACAAGGCAGAGTTTACAAAAAAATACACTTTATTAAGAAACTAAACAATATAGAAGTACACTGATGGCTGCAAAGAAAACAACTAGTAATCTCGAACTAAAACAACCAGAATGATGCCCTGATAAAACCCGTAATTAAAAAACCATATTCAAAACATAATAGGCTAAGAACCAACTAAAAAAACTATTTAAAACATACTGAAACGTATAATACAACCCGACTACAAACCCAACCAGTCTGGCCCTCTCCGTGCTGAGGGAAAATATTAAATGACAGTTAATACACATGTCTGATTGATACAACAATGTACATCAATAGTCAGTATTATGCCAAGTCACACAGAGCCTGATTAAAATGTAACAGATAACAAAAAAGTATTAACAATAAAGAGAGGATATATAGAGCAGAGATTATAAGTATTTCAACAGAAAGAAAAAAAAGCATTTTCCACACACAAGAGAATGGAAATACATACACATGTCACTAAGAGACTTAATACTAACACGTCGATTCTTTAAGATAGAACACAACGTAAGCTTCCAGTGTCAGACTTATGACAGATAAGATAAGATCTGGTTGACACATCAAAATCCATGCCTAATCGGGAAAGCTTTACTTTCTATAATCATGACAGCGTTTAGCATCGATTCATGTTACTGAGGAGCATGTTTTTCTCAGACAATGTGTATGTTGGATATGATAATATGTGAGACATACTGATGACAATTGGATAAAAATATATTATCCTTAGGTTTTTTTTTAAGAAATAAAATTTAAAACGGACAGAGGCAAAAAAAAATTCATTGATGTATTTGGGCGAACTGTAATAGCTTGTAATATTCACCAACTTCGAATGGGCATGATAATGCAATCTACGTAATTATTTGCAGTTATAACTTTGAAAAGTAAGAAAATTTTCTTAAAAAGGTAAGACAGAAAGAAGACAAATAAATTTATTGTAAATGAATCCAATTTTGTCTGGCAATTTTCCAGTTAACATAGTTTGCGAAGAATAAAAATTTGAATTCATCAGACTTTAAATTTTTCTTTCAACTCTACAAAAACAAAAAAAAGACAAACAAAAAAAAATTGAGATTAATGACATCCGTCGACATGTTTCTATTACAAAAGCAACATAAAATGGTTCTTACTTATAGAAAAGATTGCAGCATAGGGATTTAAATACTACCGAGAGTTCTTTCTCTTGCTTCTATTCAATAGGGTTAAGTTGGTGACTGTGTTGGAGGTATAACCTAGTTATTAGTGAGAAGGTCTATGGTACAAAATATTTCTGCGTTTGTAAAAAGGTTAAATGGAAACCTTTAAAGGCGATTACGCTCATTCGGTGCTTTAAAAAATAAAACTTTATGATGAGAAAACTTACTATGACTTTTTTTTCTAATTTCTTACTTTTAATATAAAAACCGTGAGGCAACCAATACCTTCGTTATTGTCGCACCTAGATACTTTATCTTCTAGCTTGGTTGAATTGTTAGGGCCTTTTGTAAATCTAAACAAGAAAAATTAATTCTCTCTATGTGCACTTTTCTTAGAGATTAATGTAGCTTAAAAATTCACCATTGAATCAAAAACAATGTCATTAAAAAAAGAATTCTATGTACATTACACGTATCTTTATTTCCATCTTATGAATCGCCCTTTTGCTTTTGTCTACGTCCGTCAGAAATCAGGGCCGATGTTCCATACATTGCTTTCTTCTCCATTAAAATTACAATGTCGCATAGATGTATGTTCTGGCATATTAAGATACAACAAGGGTATACGAGCTAGCCCACATTGATATTAAAAGAAAATAATTTTAGACACAATAATACTAAATTATATACACATTATTTTCTCCTCGCGTCCACTATCTTTTAATTAGCTGCAATGTTTGATAATTGGGGATAAAAAAAAAGATCAATTCCACATACATGGGCTACACGCAAGACAAAACATCCGGTAGAGGAATCCAGCTTTCTCTGTTTCACAGAGGAGCATGTTGTGCATAATAGAACTATCATATCATAACACACTAATACTGTTTTACAATTATCATAAAAGAAAAAAAAACACACACACACACCATGTGATATTATGTACATGAAGTTGAACAATGCGAACATATATTGATTCATTCATCTTATAAATGCCCATGCATTTTTATCTACATGATATAGATATTCAGAGACGACTTGAAGTTTCAGTAGCGACAATCGAGTATGCACACAGATCCACTCCGAGTTATACAGACACACATTGTCTCGTCCATTGATACACTGTACAGTTTATTATCTTGGTCTGCACCACTCGGCACTGACCATAATTGTTTGGTCCAAGCACCTTGTGATGAGACCAGGTGTAGTGTATTGTTGCTTGCGTCTGTAACTAGGATCGATCCGTCCGATACGATGGCGACACCCCATGGATTCTTAATCTGTGGAACTGTATAGGAATAAAGGAAAGGTGAATGTCAGAAACAGGAGGAGACCAGAGAAGATGTGAGATACGACTGAATAGTCTCAATATTTTTAGGGGAAATAATATGGACCGATTATAATCGAAGATAAAGTAAAAATCAGTCCCAAATATTTATCACATAAAACATAGTGACAAAGGTAAAATAAAGGGATAATATAATTCCTCAATTTCTTCTCAGAATACTTGTCATAACTAGGCCTAGAAATGTAGACAGTTGATAAATCTAGATCTAACCTAGTCTAGATCGAGATGTAAAATTCACCTCTGGTAAAAAAATAAGATTTTCACCGCCCTTTTGAAAAATTTATTACTATGTTTTTTTTTGTAGTCTACACTTGTGTCTAGCCGGCATCTTTGATCTGGGCTCCCGCTGGATTCTGCTTGGCCTGAATTCCATCTAGGTTTGTGTGAAAAGAGAGACGACAATCTACTACTCTGTACATAGACATGTGAAGAAGTTGCCACACTGTTTTTTCCCCATTCGATCTGAGCGCTGATCTCCCTTCAACTAGATTTAAAAAATAGATTTCGGTTTTATCTCTTTAACATGATGTTGCACGAGCTAAAAAATTGCGTGCTATGGTACATTGAAATCTATCGCTCCCAAGAATGTCTGTTAAGAATCAAAAGTAAAAATTATAATAACAGATCCTTTCAAAGAACGGGGTATAAAAATCATCTAGACGCTATAAATAACTTTTGATGCGGGAGAAAATTAAGACGAAATCTTGAATAAGATCCATAAAATGAGAAGCTCATTCCAAATAGGACTTTAAAAACAATCAAAATGTCAGAACTTTCTAAATCAGGCACACATGATGTCTATACTCCTAGATTATGGTATTATAATTTCCTCTATTTCTTGAAAGACCAAGAGTAGCCAAGACCGTCGTTGTAAAATCTATAATTGAGCTCGACCAACAAATAAACGAAAGATAAGTCTAAAAACTGCACATCTCAGAAACATTAAACTCTGCAGGAAGTTTCATTAAAATATGCTACTAAAATATGGGCTTTAATTATTTTTATTTATCCAAAGTAACATTTTATTATTTAGATCTAGTTTCTAGGGTTCACTACATTGATCTAGATATTTAAAGCGGCATCTCATGTGGATATTTGGATCTTTGAACTATACCTTCTCTCTCTCTCTTTCTCTCTCTCTCTCTCTCTCTCTCTCTCTCTCTCTCTTTCTCTCTTTCTTTCCTATGAATAATGGTGTTGAGTTGTAGATCGAGTTATACAGCAACTAGTCATTTTGATAATGAGGCTCTTTCTTTTTATAAATAGACCTACCAAAATATATTAGATTCGAAAAAAAAAAAATAAAAACAATTTCATGGGCGGCAATATCGATTATCCCTCTTTTTTTTTTCCTCTTTTCATCTTTCGTCTTCTCCCCCTGAATCTCGGTTTCTCTCCCATTCTCTCTCTCTTTCTCTCACTCTCTATACTTCTCTCTCTGAAAGTAGGGGAATTTATCATATCCAGGTGATCTGGCGAGGCTAGCGGCCAAGACACCATGTCAATGGGGACAACCTCGATCAAACCCACGCGATGAACAGCTGACGAGCAATGGTTGCTGTGTCGGTGGAGGATCTAATTGGATCTTAATCTGTGGAAAATCTCAAGCTGACCTTGGCCATTGCTTCTAATTAGGCCTGGGCACGAATCCTATTTTTTTATGTTCATGGACACCGAGTAACTCAGCCAAAAGTATTCATGAATACTGATTACGAGTATGAATCTGGAAGTATTTATCTTCAGAGACAACGCCTATTTCTACTTCTCTCAAATGAGACACTCGCTAGCCTGGCAGGAGCCGGACAGTACAACGAATCCAGTGACACATACAAAAAATCCTATGGCGTATTGAATCATCGCGTGTGTTCGTGTTGCAGGTAAGAGGTTATGAAAGGTCACTTCTCTTGTCCTCCGATGATATTTTTTCTTGCCGAATAATACAACATACACGACAAATCCAGAACGTAGAAAAATCATCGGCTGTGTGTTCGTGTTGAGCCTAATATGTGTTGAGAGAGGTCAATGCACTCATTGTCGTCCGATGACATCCCCTCCTTCTAACTCCCCCTCTCCCCATCAACCATGCTGTCTGGGCGCACAGCGCAGGCCTAGATCTGGCTACACTGCATTTTGCTAGTAGTAGCACTAGATCTAGACTTGTTCTGTATTAGTCATCCCCTGTTTGGCTTTATTTAGAACAGGCGAGGCTGCTGGGTGAAATTGGAAAACAAGTGTTGGTGTAGACCTACAAAGAATAGACAATTATTTTCAGATGACTCTTTTTCAGAAGCGGAAAGACAACTACCAGGCATAAACAAGCTGGGCGAGAATGAGGATGAGAGCAGCGACCATTGTTCATAATTTTATCCTTTATTCAATTGCTCGGAGATAGGGGAAATTACACCTGTTTTTTCATTAATTTAATATTTTCTTGAACAGTTTTTAACATTTCTTACTCGAAGCATCAAGTCACAGCAATGAGATCAACTCGTTTTACATTCCGATGATCTCAGGCTTTCTGGCTCTCCGTCAACTCTAGCGCTGCGTGCAAAATTTTTTGCAATAGATGTAGATCTAATCAAGGTCTGAAATCAATCGCTTAATAATCTGAAAATAATCGGACACACACACAGGTCGTGCCAGAAGTCAGTGGCTCAATATTTTCCCTTTAAAAAATTAATTAAAATTCAAACTTTATCTAGCAAATCTTTATTTCTATAGGGATGAATTACAATAATGAAATCAACCCTTTGAATATGCTAATGGCCTCAGGCTTTTTTAGCCCCGTTCGAACCAAGCGCTGCGTGGTAACTTGACTAGAAATTCAAGTTTCATACTGATATTGCAAATGCAATAGTAGTAGAGATCTAGATTTCAGAAGGCAAAATCACACAGCAACCGAACAAAAGCAATCAAACATATTCACATAAGTGAAGCCAGACGCCTCTGTTTAGACCAGTGGTTCACAACCTGCGTTATCATGGCTCTAGTACTAGTAACAGTGCGATAGTTTTCTAATTTTACAAAAGCAATATCGCGACCATGTGAGATTTTGTGAATAAATGTATTATAAAGCCTATATTAGATTTATCTGCATTTTCTATAATTAGACAATGCGCGGCGCATCGGCTGTACAAAATCTGTAGGCCTAGGTAATACTGAATGACAAGAAAGATGGGAACCACTGTTTCAGCTATCTCTCGGCTAGGCTATCTTGCTTCCTGTCGCTACAACCCTCCCTCCTCCTCCCCCATCCTTTCTCTAGTATGATTGTCTCCCTAGGTTCATCAAGGCTAACGAATCCTAGCGAATCCTAATGAATACTAGCAAGCCCTCTCTTTCTTAAATTCATTTAGAGCCTAGGCTAGCTTGCTTTCTGTAGATGCGACCCTCCCCTCCTCTCTCGAGTATGATTGTCTCCCTAGGTTCATCAAGGCTAACGAATCCTAGCGATTCCTAGTGAATACCAGCAAACTCTCTCTTCTAACAGTAAAAGCCTATGTTTCCAGCTTTAAGTCTATGATAGATATGATTTGTAATCATTTACTAGGCAAAGTAATTAAATAAATACTTCTGGCGGAAGATTTGTAGGGTTCGAATCCTGTAGTCGAATCCTGCCCAGCACTACTTCTAATCTTCAGAACCACAGGTACATGTGGACGTAGAACCGTTTTGAGGTATAGATCTGGATCAAACTATATCCTTTGCCTAATAGTTTTAGATCCTCGATCTTGATAATCACTCGAATAAGAACTTCAAATATTTTCTCTGCTATGGTAAATCAGTCTTTAAAACCAAAATCATCCCGGGTTTTCTATTGCAGAATCCTAAACATTCAGACAACACTGAGTATCAGGAAGAGGAGGATGGAGAAATCTGCAGTCAAGACTCTTTCCTTAGATCTAGATCTAGAATGGAAATATTAAATCTATAATCTTGATTTCGGCGAGACCTAAACATTCTTGAAGCAATGGCAGTTTCTCTTAAAGTTAATAACAAAATAGAAAGTGTTTCATTTGAGCGAGTTCATACTTTTAGTAAAGCAATTCTTTTTTGTATATTTTGAAGATGACGATTGAAAGCATTTTCGTTATTGCTTTAGCGAAAAACATGCAGAGTTGGTTCAGGAATTCGGCAGTTTGTGAGATTATAACTCAAGATAACCTAAACTATCAAGTCTACAGTCTAGATCGAAGTGAGAATTGAGATTTTTTCTTTTAATTCTATGTTTCAGAAAATCAAATCTTTTGCAGATTATTCCACTGTGATAAATAAATGTCTGTAGATTTAAAGTAAAGGGTTTCCTCCTTTTAAATCACCGTTCCTTTTATCGCAAAAACCTTTACTAATCCTTGTTGTTCACATGCTCTATCAAATGCCATCTTTCTATGTCAGGGATCCAACACTATTAAAATCATCGCTGTGCGTGCAGTAGATTGGCTTTACTAGACTTACATTGTAATGAGTAATGGATTGAATAAAATATTAATGTTAGTGTCATTGATTTGTAATAGATCGAAGTAGATACTTACTTTAGGGTGATTGAATAATGCAAAACAACTGTTATATTGTAGATTCATCACGCCATTAACCTTCTCATAAGCCGAGAAATCTTAAGTCCTCAGTAGGTATCTATTATTTTCATTACAGATAACAGTGCACATGTGAGCTTTACAATAATAACACATACCTATCAATCTTGGAGGATATCACACAGTGAAAACATTCTCTTCAATTGAAAGGTTTGTCTCAGTAATGGAGAGATGATGCGCTAAGAATATAACACATACAAAATTACTGCCTTCCTTTTCTTTATTTTTAAATCATATGATGCGGCTTTCAAAGATTTGTGAGACTGCAAATGCCTCTACAATTTCTATTGATACGAAATTGTACAATATATCTATATTTAAACAGGGGCCTATAAAAACCTACTCGCACTAGATTTCATTCTTTTTTTAGTTCTGTCATCAAAGTGAGTAGGAGCATAATAGATATTCTAATGATGACAAACCTGAGTTGTTGAAAACAATAGTGCCAGTGTCTACCTTAACCCTGGCGATTGTATTACGCGATGCAGAGCAGACCAGCTCTCCGTCCTCTGTGATGTCCATGTACCATGTTGATACACTAGAACCTGCAAGTGAGATAAGCATACTGTCTCTGTTAATCACATATAAAGCTCAATAAACGCAACATATTTTCTGCCTGTATTTGTTCGCTCAAAGAAGATTTAACGATGCTGCTTCACCTGTGTGTCAGAACTGACATAGCTTTGCGTTGCTACAGAAATCGAAGAATGGCGATATAAATGTGTCACCACGCCTGCTGTATGTACTCAGAGCCTAAATCATATTGTGAGCATCAGCCACCTGGCTGAAAAATATTAACTGCCATTTTTAAAAGCCGTAAACTATTCTGTAGCGCAATCCTTCAATGGATTATATCTGCACAATTTTACTGAGTTAAGCAACGCAAAAATTTGATATGAAAAAAATTATCCATAATTAGAAAACTTTTATAGAAGGAGAGAAAGATCTAAAATAGGCAAAACGAGAAAAAACATGACGATTGAGTGAAATAATGTAATAGGTTTACGGAGGAATATATACAAACAATTACACAACTATATGAGAAAGAGAGTGTGAAATAATTTTATTGATCTACGGAGGAATATATACAGATAATTACATAATCATATGAGAGAGAGACAGAGAGAGAGGGGCGGGGGAGGAGAGAAAGACAGACACAGAAACAGAAAGACAGAGACATCGAGAGAGTTGTAACACACTATCTGTTCTTCATTCCAGTGTTTTAAGATTTTTGGCTCCATCGAGAAAACGCATTGTTTGAAGTACAGATACAGAATGGATTGGAAAAAGACCGGTATATATAGCAAGGGAATGGACAATAAAAAAATATAGACATAGGTTCATGGGAAAAATGAGGAAATAGCGACCAAAAAAGGAGGCTTTAAAAAATTATGGGTATCTATATTGACATTCGATTAACTTTTTCTTCCAAGTTTTACATTTCCGTCGCAAAAGTTTCAAATCTGGTAAAAGCCCAACAATGGGCTAAATTGATTGAGCGAAGACTGTGCTACAGAAAACACAGCAGTGTAGCTTGTAGCAAATACTGCATTTTTTTCAAGTCTTCCCACTAGTGTTATTCTTAAAGCCGAATCTTCAGGACACAAATACACTCACACACACACACACACACACAACCTGTGCTCTAACATGGCTACCTGACTGTCTTTGTGTGGTGGCTAAAAATAAAGAGCAATGCTATGGCCAGTGGAACTTTTCTCCCACATCGAAGGCCCAGAACTATGGGACTGTGCAGGAAAGTCTGACAAAAATAATCCTCTCATATAGTTTTCTGAGGTCATGAGCGGTAATGTTCAAAACTAGAGCCTCACAACAATCTGTTTAGAGACAACAGTGTTCTAACAATACAAGTCAATGATGATTTTTATATTTTACACATTCACCAACAGAGAGACCTGGCTTAGTGGTGTTTCGACCAACTGGATAGAACAATGAAATATACATACAAAACCACAGGCCAAAATATCGTTAAGTCAGAGTTAATCTTTAACAACCATCTATGTTTTTTGTGTCAACCTAACTCACATACGCAGGTCTTCTCAATCTTTTCTTTATCTTCCACGCATTAAATTTGTACAGACAATTATACAAATGAAACTTTTTAAAGGAATTTCAGATTTGGTAGAGCGAGAAATTAAGTTAGGAAAGAGACAAAGAGAGAG
>BLXT01004993.1:151454-164677 GCA_019648995.1 Plakobranchus ocellatus
CCCCCCCCCCCCCCCCCTATTCAGAACGATTTCTGTGTCTGCGTGTTTGCGTGTAAGGGGAAGGGAATATATGGAACTTCATGCAACGATTGGGACAATGCCCGTACAACATAATAGAAAAGATTAGAAGCTATGTAAGATCTACACCGAGATCCAAATAAGAAAATTGGTTTTACGTGCATATAGCTTAATTTTAAAAGGGATTTATAATACCGAACTAAGGTAAACTCACATGGAAATTGAATCAAGTAGAAAAGAATAAATGTATAAAAACGGCAAATAACTGACGAAAAAAGAAGAGACCCATCTAATAATTCAAGCTAAAGCGTAGACTAATTTGATCATATTCTGGAAAGGGTTATACAGCCAGTAAATGGTTTTAAAAAGTTTTTAAAGGAGGAAATAAACTAACGAGAAAAAGAGAGGGAAAAGAAAACAGAAAGAGAACAAAGGGACAGAGGCAGAGGGAGAGAAGGGGATTCAGGGTAAATGGCTGTTATCAGAGTATGCACGTTTCCTTGTGTGTGGAGAGTTTGGGTTATGGGAAACAGAGTAGTGCTGATTAACATATTCAGATAACATATCTCCACCCTTTGACGCATCTTTCACTGTCAGGTTCTGGACCTCACTAGACAAGTTTCAATCTCCATAAATACAGCCAGTTCATTTATATAATTATAACTCATTACCCTGGTGAATGGTTACTTCAAGATTGATGACAAACTACTGGGTACAGAAGAATCCTGGATGACTAGAATGTTTTTGTGTTTAGTTTCATGGCGTGCTTCTCTCAGCTTCAGAGTCCTGATAAACTTGGAACGGATTCCGGACGCAGCAGGCGAAGAGAAGTATGAAACAATAGGGAGTCTGAACGATCTCGGTGTCTAATGAGATAAATCAAATATATAGGAGTGTCCTTGAGCCGTTATGATTTATCGCTAGTAAACATCATATACAGGAAGACAAGACTGCCGGGTGTTTACAGATCCACAGCAATCAAGTAATAAATTGAGATTCCCATTTATGAACAAGTGAAACACAGAGAGCTGAGAAGACGGATAAAGCATAACAATTCTTATATTTTTGTAGAAAAAAAAAGAAAAAAATATTTGCAGATTAGGGGTTAATTGTTAGCTCTATAGATATTGAGACTGGCGTAACATAAAAGGTCAGATAATTATCCTACGCTTTGCTTCTTTAGAAAGCTGATTTCGTAGCAATCTTATGATAACGCGACGATTGAGCAATCATTAAATAAATTACTAAACGCAGTATGATGGATCAGAAAATCTATCACTCACGCATAAAATAAACAAACATTATTACGCAAGTCAAACATATTTCAATTCAACAAAAAGTCAAGATTTTAAAGAAATCAGAAGTTGGCACAAACTTCAGCCACACCGATGTGACTTTTCAAAGATTTTTTAGTTTTCAATATAAAATAAAATTAAATGAAATAAATACTCTTCTGGCCTTTTGACAATCACACATGTACGAGTGCCCATAAAAGTAGACATAATGATGATATATAAACCCGGGCAATATTCCTGCACAATGACGTAGACGCATTTCAACTTGTGAACATTTTGTTCTCCCACTCTTTAATTGATTGAGACACTCTGGATAACAACAAGATCTGCCCGCCAATAAATACAAACATAGAATACAAAGGTGCAGTGGATTCCCTCTAACAGATTTCTACATCGCACTTCCGAGTGAAAAGTTATTTCCATGTTGACTGCTGTAATTTTCTCAGTAAATCTCACCATGGTAACTATTGTTGATAATGTGATGGAATAATTAATCAGCCATTTCTCAAACTTTATACAAGCGACAATGAAACAATCAGTAACGTCTACTTCTTCCTATAGCATACGTTTATTGGATTCTTTCTCGCTCTTATTATGTAAAACTATGCTGGTTCATCCCCAGTTGTGTAATGGTTTCCAGTGGAGTATTCAAAGCCATGTTTCTTTTGTGTAGTTCAATAGCGAACACCAGTACCCCAGTGTTAGATCCATGTGGTAATTTGTTTCTCGCCAACTCTTTTACTTGTGCATCATTGTAGCGTTCTCTTTCACTGATTATCTCTAGTCTTTTCTGTAGAAATTAAAAGGAAGTTATTTTCTCCTCAAAGTACACAGTTGACTCTACATCGACTGCCAGTGGCACTAATGCGTTGCTGAATATGCTGGAGTCTAATATGGCTTTCGGATAATTTCCAAATCTGTTGAGGAATTCTCGTAGGGTAATTATTGTTTCCTGTAGCCTTTAATCTTTTTTGTAAATTAATTTATTTTTATAGCATCTCGTAATTGCAGGAATTTGTTTTCATTCTAACTTTGATTTTTGTGATATTGTAGCCTTTGAAATGTTTACAGCATTGGAGCTATAAAATATAAATTTTCCATTGGATTTTTTCAAAGAAAAAATATAGCGGTATATTAAATATCCTTGGTTAATTTTCTTTTGAGAATGCGTGAAGGCCTCTGCAGTTTATTTTCATTTTAATCCGTTCTCTATCTTCAGTGTAATAAGGCCAAGAGCAGTTAATCATGTCACCTTTTCAAAGATCCTTATGTTGTTATACCATAGATACAAAGATCATTCTGTATATTAATTTCTATATAAATATGTGCTCAAGGGGTAAAAGAATTAAAAATTGTCAGGATCTCCACTCAGGAAACAGTACAAATAATGTAAAATCTAGATCAAAAGGATGGAATGCTAACTGAATTGATATATAAAGTAAAAAGAAAGGAGACAGTAGTCAACTATATTGTTGCTCTAGGAGTGTAATGCTCTGTAAAAGATGCAGAATGTGCGGAGCAATAAATGTTTGTGTCTAGGATTGATAAAAGATTTGTGCTGCGGTTCTCCAAGGTTACTGTTTTCGCTCGCTCTAGTCCCGCACACAAATAAACACTAAGGGGGTTTAATTATGTCAACTTGCTCTGTGCCCTCGTGATTATCTCCCATATCATTGTCTCTTTATATTGATGCGCATTGCGACTCTGAAACGTTTGATTGTGAACCAGATACACTGCTAGATCGCTCATATTCTTTCGGGAAAAGTGATGCATCATTAGCAATCGGAGGTTTATTTCGTTGACGTGTGGTTCCCGAATTAATTGGCACACCATTAGATCAATGGTCGCTGTAAAAAGTAGAGAAGATATTGGGCAGCCCTGTCTCACTCCTCTTTCCACACTGAAGAACTCTGAAATGTGAGCACTGTCTATTAGCGAGCAGTACTTCTAACTATCGGGGAAAGTGGAAGGTTTTATAGGCTTTTATAATGTTTGATTTAGATATGGTACCACACGCTTTCTCATGGTCGATACATAACACAAGTCCCTCACTACCTCCAGCTCTGATCTCCTCTGAAATGTCATCAACTTATTGCAGCACCTGACCATTATCCTCATTGAAATCAAGCCATACTGATTGTTGCCTACTATGGATTTTACGACTAAGTGAAGTGTCAAACCTAGCCTTTGGACAAAAATTGGCATTTTATTAGCTATCTCTATTTAAAAAAAAATATGCGTTTACTTTTGATTCTATCAAGTTTTTTCCCGCACGAATTATGCAAAACATACCTAACCTTTGAAAAAAATGGCAATTCACTTGTCTCTAAACTGTGGCTGTCGCTGTCCTGAAGTGAAACTCTGATCTGATTTCAGAGTATTTTGTAAAAAAAAAGTTCTGTTGGCATCCTTGTCTGTCCCGACAGAGGCGCTATTTTTCATTGTGTATATGGCACTTGCCAATTGTTCAGATACGATATTTTTTTCAAATGTGTCTCGATCTCATCTTCCATTGGGCGTTCATGTTTTTGCTTCCATGAGTTTTAAACTTTTAGCCAACACATGTTACAATTTTTTTTGCTTGTCTCACCATACTAAGGTCTCCATTTACAATTGATATTTTAAATTGCTTCGATTTCTCTTCTCGTTCTTCGACCCTCTTCATCCCAGATTGTACCCAAGAGAGTAGAAAAATGGATGAGAACAAACCGAGAGTGACGGATAATTTGTAGATTAAAAATCACAAGAAAACAGAAGAAAAAAAGGTTTATAAAATTCAAGAATGTTTTAAAAGAAAACCTGAATAAATAGTGGACGTGGAAGGAAACACGTACTGCGGAGAATGAACAAATGAGTAAATAATATATAATATAAAATCTCATATAAATAGCCAGGGAAAAGTGAAAAGAAGGGAAAATTAACGAGAGAGAGTGAGGGGTGGGGTGGGGGTGGGCAAGAGAGAGAAAGAGAGATAAGATAGAAGTTGAGGAAAAAGCGGGAAAGGGAAATGGAGTCGAAGAAATGAGGAACAGATAACAAGACCGTAAGACAGAAAGTCAGAGAGAGAGAGAGAGAGAGAGAAGGACACAAACATAGTTAGAGGTGAAGAGAGAAACGGATAGTTCTTAGAAAAGAGATAATGCAGAGACAGAGGAAGAGAGAGGGATCGACAGGAGAGAGGGTAAAAGGAGAGAGAAAGAGGAGAAAACTGAGCGAAACCGAGAGATAGAATCTCATTCCAAATCCTTTTACACTACTGAACATTCTTGTCGTTTCTGCTTTGATTCGATATCTTTCCTTTCCCCCTAAGTCTGATTTATAGCCTGCATTCTCTTTAATACACGACTGTCTATATCTCATTTTTGATTTTCTTTTTTCGCATGGGCAGTCACATCAGGAATCAAATAGAGAGACTGGTAGATAGAATAGAAAGGTCTGGTTTTTGTGTATGGCCAGTCCATAACAAGGTGATTCAGGCAATATACACTGATATTGATATAAATGAGATAGAGATAGAGATGGAGAGAGATAGAGGGGGAAATAGAGAGAGAATGAATAGAGAGAGAGAGAGAGAGAGAGAGAGAGAGAGAGAGAGGGAACTAGAGAGAGAGGGAAAATAGAGAGAGAGAGGGATGTAGAAAAGTAAAAATTGGTCACAAAAGAAGAGAGGAAAAGAACAATAGTGGGTGTTGATCAACTAAACTAAAATGATGGGGATGAAAGATAGAAAGATAGTGTTTACAGAGGGATATTTAGGAATGATCTTAAAGAGGAGATACAGCGAAGAGTGGTTTGTGTATACAACTCCAGTATCATCACAACTGCTTACCTGTGTATCAAACAGTTTCATACACTTATTGTCCCAATCTATCAGGAGGATCCTCCCGCCTGGCAGCAGCTGAACATCCTGAATATCAGGTGTAGACTGATCTTTTGTCACTTTGGCAGCAAAGTTTGTCCTCTGCCTGAAGATTGAATACCAGCTGTGTTATTCTCTTGTTCTAAAGAGGTAAAACTTTTATGGATGAGACGTAAGAGCCACAGACATTGAGATTTCTAAGGCAGGCGCGTCTCTGTTTTCATACAGGCAGGTTTGAGGAAGCTTTCAAGCTCTTCTTCCTATTTTCACTATTGTGGATTTAACTAAAAACATTCTTTTTTATGAATTAAGTTTTCTTTACAGACCCAGCAACTTCCACTTAAAACCTGCTTTACAACCCAAAATTTACTGTTACAAGAAAGTACAAGAAAGAGCAACAATAAAACTTGTTAGTGAAAATATCGTGGATGGAACAAAGCTTAAGATTACACATTTTTATTTTGTTCAGCAGAAACATTGTGATTGAGGGAATTAAATATTTAGCAGAAGTTTAACTACGACCGTCAGAGACTTTGGGATACAAACAAAAAGAATTCTCCTTATATGATCGGTGTTTTTATCCAGCTTAATTGTAATTTCATTTTTTAGAAGTTAATGCTGTGTTGTCTTGAGTTGTCCTAGGTTGTGAGTCCCGTGGTTGCCGGTCCTGATTGGTGTGTCCTTGTTGTGTGGTGAGTTGTCCTAGGTTGTGAGTCCCGTGGTTGCCGGTTCTGATTGGATTGTCCTTGTTGTGTGGTGAGAGGCAATAGTGTTATGTTCATAACGTTAGATGTTAATGTTTGCTAATTTACTTATTTGTATTTTTGCTGTGCTACTGAGCGGAGGGTCGCCTTAACTTTGTTCTTGTGTAGATTAAATGTAGCCTTGTAGCTTCTTCTTTGTTTTAACCTGCTGTCCCTATTTTCTTTTATTACGTTCCTGACGTCAGTTGTTTGCTGTCGATTTGTTTGAATATCTTAGTTGTAGTTCGGCACACAGCGTGACGGCCCTTAGCGTTTGCGGGTCGTAACTTTGATTTCCAACAGAGGAAGTAAAGATTGTTCAGACTCTTACAAGTTTTCCAAAGGAGAATAAGCCGAGTTGGTCATTTTGTTCAGAAAATCTCTTTGAGTAACCATGCAATATGGACAAAATCTTTCACAGTGAAAACCAGATATTAAAATAATCTATCAAAGCCATTATGTCCAATTTCTTTTCATTGCGATTCTATACTCTCTAACAGCAACTTAGATCCCACCATTGATAATTTAGGTTAAAATTCAATGATATTTCTGGACCTTTTCAAATGATTTGGATTAAAGTTATATTTTTCAACTAAAATCCGGAATGGGTAACAATCAGTGTACTTTTACAAAATTCATGACTTAGAGGTCATAGCAACATGCAGATGGTACATGTTTGATGTTATCAATGATTGCTCGCTACTGTAAATCAGGGAAATCAGCAAAGGAATATAAGCAACCATTAGAATACATTATAATTACTGAATAGTTTAGGGAACGTTTCTTCTCTATTGAAAGTTGACGTGCACCGAGACAAGTACTGTCTACTCCGGCTGCGCTTAAACCGAAAGCTCAGCGAAACATAAAACAATCAATGATAAACTTGTAAACATTAAGGGAGAGACAATAAGAAAATGGGAAACTAAATTATTTGTATGTGTTTTAACAAATATATTTAGAAGAGCACAGAGTTCAAATCCACCATATCCCTTGGCCGCCATAGTTTTCTCACCTGACGTCCTTCAGTGGCCTTGATATTGCTGAAGCAGTCGCACCAGTAGGTGGAGGAGTGACTGCTGCCGTTCCTGTTGCTGCTGCTGTTGCCGCTGTTGCTGGTGTTGTTGCTGCTGCTGCTGCTGTCTGTCATTAAAAATTAAAACACTGAAGAATAACTTTACAAAAGAAGAACCCCAAAAGGTGTAGAAAGATTTCACCCCCTCTCTATCTCTCTCTCTCTCGCTCTCTCTCTCCCTCTCTCTTCTCTATCTCTCTCTCTCTCTATCTCTCTCTCGCTCTCTCTCTCTCTATCTCTCTCTCGCTCTCTCTCTCTCTCTCTCTCTCTATCTCTATCTCTTTCTCTCTCGCTCTCTCTCTCTCCCTCTCTTTCTCTCTATCTCTCTCGCTATCTCTCTCTCTATCTCTCTCTCGCTCTCTCTCTCCCTCTCTCTTCTCTATCTCTCTCTCTCTCTCTATCTCTCTCTCTCTCGCTCTCTCTCTCCCTTTCTTTCTCTCTATCTCTCTCGCTCTCTCTCTCTCTCTCTATCTCTCTCTCGCTCTCTCTCTCCCTCTCTCTTTCTCTCTCTCGCCCTTTCTCTCTTTCTCTTGCTCTTCAAAAAAAATATTCATGGCTATAGACCGAGTTACTGTGACAGGACTGAAATAAATATAAAACAAATTAATTAATTTTTTTCAGAATTGTCATTTTCCAATATTTTCTGTTTTAAAGGGCTATTCTTATGTTTTATAAAATAATACATTTAATACCGAATGCAACTTTTCATGAAAACAAAAGTTGCGTGCAAAGGCGATACTTCCTTCTCATTACTCTGCACCACAATCTCTGAAATTGCAATGTGTTGTTGAACATAACGCTTCACCAATATTGTGAAATAATGAAATGTTATAGCATCAAACCTGATTTCTTTGTTTCAATAAAACGTGCAACTTTCGCAGCCCCTGAATGTTCGCACTATTTTGCTTTGAAACTTCTGTGAGCTGAGAAAGAGAAATACATATTTGAAGTTTATTATAATGACACACACATCTGTCATAATAGTTGTGTATTTTAAAACAAATTAGGTATATCAATCAAAATGCATTTAAGGGCAAGTAATATTCATTACTAAAACTGTATATTCTAGAGATGTCTATACTTGATTGTATGATGAAATTTTGTCTACTTTGGGATAGAAATGCTTGGATCTGAAATTCTTAGGATTTGTTGCTGAATGCTTTACTGAATGTTTTATATTATCTTATCTTAAATTATTTTATAAGAGAATTCGGAAACTGGCTATTTATGGTTCGACAATCCAACTTTTACAGTTCCTCAATCCAACCCATGTCTTTAATTTTCATACCAAGCGAGCATAAAGTAGCACAGCATATAAAGGAGAGAAAAATGTATTGGTTGAGACAAAAGATGCACAAACAAAAAGGATCTGTCTTATATTTGATATGAATAGCCTGTATATCTAGAGTCTTATTATGTTATCATGAAAGACTCAGTCTTAGTACTCAAATCTAAAACACAACAGACTCTCGCAATGCAAGTTTATAATAGAAAATTGTAATGTACTTAAACTATCTAACTGTGTGTTTGTACAGGGGAAAGAAAAATGGGGGACATTAAAAGGGGAATAGCAGAAACATTTTAATTAAGTTAGGTTTGGGTTAGATCTCCATATAAATTGCAAAATTTGGATGCTCAAGGAAGTTTTTCGGGCTAAACACAAGAGCTTTAACCTGTAGACTTCGCTCGTTAGTCCAAGAGTTTTTCCCTTGGAAACAGGACAAGCCTAACTTAATTGATTTCAAAGCTAAAAGGATTTTTCTGTTTATTGCAGGAATAAAATGATGAACACAAACCTGTAATTAAGAAATATCAACGTTCGATTTACATATAACGTTCCTGTATCGAAAATTTATAAAAATTTGTCTAGGTTTCACTAAGTAATGCTGTCATGATTTTTATCACGGCTTTAAAGTAAAACATTTACATTTTATTAATGTAATCAAACCATATGTAGGCCTCTAGAATGATTGCAGTTTAATGCATTAAGACAAGCCAATTATAGAAAATTAGAGGAATCTGATAGCATTAGATCGTGTATTACTGCATGAGTTTAACTGATTGTCACTCTCCCATTTGAAAATACAAATTATAAGAAAGCGATGTCTTTTTTTCACAATTTGAGATTCTCTCATCTTCTAGGTTTACACACATCGATAGAAATGTTACACTTTTACCTCTTTTGTCTCGGACGCTAGAGTTTTCACATCGTGCTTTAAGTCATCAATTTTAGCGTCGAGGCGAACATTTTTCTTGATTGTGGAGTTAAGCTGTGTTTCCAAAAATGAGCAATTTTTCTGCGCCTCCTCTTTGACAGATTCAAGCTCAGTTTCTAATGTCAAACTTTTTTTCTGCGCCTCCTGCCTGACAGACTCAAGCTCCGACGCTAATGTCGAACTTTTTTTCTGCGCCTCCTTCAGTTCTTTCTCCATTTGAGCGATTCGATCTTTCAATGAATTCAGTTCATTTCCATCCCCGCCTTCCTCCTCTTTTGTTTGTCCAGCAATGGCTGGGGGTAAAAAAAATGACAAGACTTAGAACATTTACCATTACCTTACCCAAGATTTTTTTTCAATAGAAGTACTGCCTAATCATTAACATAGGGATTTGAAAATTGACGTCTATATATTTTCAAAAGTTTTAAATTCATGAGTTACGATCAAAGACTTACATGACGTAACCGGAAAGTCCTGACTAAGGACGTCGATGGCCCGTTCATAAATCTCAGAAGTACTGCCCTTTTGATGTGATCTCAAAGCTGTTTTAACCTTGGAAAAAAGACAGAAAACCAAGTTCCTTTGATACATTAAAACAGTGAGATTAAGAAGATATAGTTATTAAACCCACAGACTTAATGTACTGTTTAGGGTTTACTTTTTCTCAAGATTTCGTAGGTTAGCCTTTGGAAACCAAATTATACCCCAAAAAAGTCCAGATTTTAAGAAAGAAGATAGATAAGAAATAAGGGCAATCCGCTTCAGTTGTCTATGTATAGGTGAGGCGAGTGGATAAGACTGGTGGTAAAACAAAGTTTTCTTTTTTTGAAAAAAAAATTCAATGAATTATTTTTTAAATACGGAGATTTAAACTAATTTTATCAAAATTGCATGTGCATAGGAAGGCTTAGGCTTACTTTGTTATGATAACATTGTGACAAAAGTCAAACCCAACGAGTATTACCTGAAGATTGTGTCATGGTTTCAAACAATGGAGGATAGCAAACCTGATGTTTTTTTGTTTTATTTTTTGTATAACGAACGGATAAGACATTTTTTGAAGATATGTAATTTTGCACTCACCTCTGAGATATAAGCTTTTGAGTTTGCACAAAACTTCTCATACATACAATCCAAAATGTACTCTTTTCTTTGTGTGGATCTATCACTCATTCTGATCAAAAGAAGGAAAGCAGATTTTCATGAATACATGAGTTCAAATGAGGATTACTTGCATTATAGCAAGCTGCTCAGAAGATGTTGAATGGAGGTCCGAATAGGAATGTAAAACTGCTATGATACTTTGGCTGAATGTAAGATAGAAGATTTAAAGATAGTTTTGATAGATATGATAGTAATAATGATGATGATGATGGAGATAGATGGGGGTGGTGATGATGATGATGATGATGATGATGATGATGATGATGATGATGATGATGATGATGATGATGATGATGATGATGATGATTATGATGATGATTGTCATGGCAGGGGTATATAGAGACGACGTGGTTTTATCTGAGCAGTATGCTAATCAGAAGCAAACGACTGTTGTAATCTTTTCGGCCAAACCCCATGTATTTTGCACAGAAAATGACAGAGCATCCATATCCACAATCCATGTTTAGGTCCACTTGGGACAATAAAGTACAGCTCAGGGACAATATTTAAATCTCTAAACAGTAAATGTTCATTATTGTCTTCAGTCCCATCCTGGACTCTTTCGTTAAATATTGCTTTAATTTCCGTCCGCTCCAGGACTGTTCTTAGACTGAGTGAGCTTTGAACCTGATTGTCATTTTCAAGGTGCTCTAAGTGTAAAATGATTTTAACTCCAAATGATACACGAAAGAAATGTTAAGGAGACAGTGGATCATGGCAATAATGATGATCATTGCCACGGTAGGGGGACAGAGACGACGTGGATTCAGATGTGTAGAGAAATCATCATATTCATCATTGTCACGGTCTACAGTTTTTTCTGTTTTTTTTTTACTAAAATTTGGTTCGTAATTCATTTGGAATTAAACCATTTTATATTTAGAGCGCAAAGATTTTAAATGAAAACAAAAAAATCTAGAGTTTTTGCTTTAAGTAGAAGAACACAATCTTAATAATCTCAGATATGCAGATGATACAGTTTTAATAGCAGAATCTAAAGAACAACTTCAAAAACTTTAAGATACTTTGTTCTAGAGATCAAAAGAATGAGCATGTCTTTGAATGTGGAAAAAAGGAATGTATGGTCATTAACAAAAATCTTTAATCACAAAATGCAGTTTTCTTGGCAAAGAAACAAAGATCAACCAAAGTTCAAATTCAAACATATTAGTTGAAAGAGGCTAATGTTGAGCAACCGTTGATCCCAACCATAAGAAGGAGACAACTTGAATGTTTAGAACATATTTGCTGACACAAAAAATGCAGCACTTAGCAATCAGAGGAAATATTGAAGGCAAACCCATTATAAGGAGACAGATAGTTTTTAATTGGGTGCCATTGATGATCCTGTCTGAAATCGCTCAAACCTATTCTCAGTTAGCCTTAATAATTCATTATTGTTACGGCTTATGCCTTGTGGTGTTGGCCTTCAATATTTCCTTTGTATCATAAAAATTGTAGTTGCCTTAGTCTTATCGCTTTGATAAATGATCACTCAAGATTATTTTCTTCCGGTACTGATTCACTTGACGTTTTTCTGTCAAATGTTATTAACTGTTTGACCATATACTTTGATAATCAACGCATTAGTGTGAAAACATAAAAATAGCGATGCTGTAAGATTAAAACGGGTATATCTACAGTCTCTGTACACTTCTCTCCAATATTCGTATTCCACTAGAGAACCGTAATGGTGTTAAGTAAATTTAATAATATGAACACTTGCTTTTGTTTTTCTTTTCAGTCTTGCAGGATATAATTGTCAAAGTTGTTCACAAACAACTTTTTTTATAAAAGTAAAACAGAAGTAAGGAAACTTTGAAACAAATTTCATGCCAAAAATGTATTTATATAAGGCTATATCTGCTTGGTTATCATGCATCTGTTCGGAGATCCACAGTTAGTCGTAGGTGTTGTGGCACGTTCTGTAATGTAAAAATAAACAGGGGGATTCCCACTTTAGCACAAATATACTCTAGTCGGATGGAGCGGCTTGGCAAATGACCTGAGTCAAATGCTTCTATTATTGTGGAAGCGGATGGTTCAGTGGCTTATTCGCTTGATTCCTCTGTCTGGCAAGGCGGTGGGTGCCAACGAGGGTGCGGGTTCGAATCCTACTCAGACAAGTTGTCATTTTCTCTCGTCTTCTGTCTTGTCTTGTCTTGTCTGTTGCTAGGTCTAGGTTCGCGAATGTCTTCTTAATCTCTGTATTTAAAGCAAAATTTAAGTATGATCGCATTCTCGCATGATTAAAATTTGTTATTCAAGATTGGTTTTTCATGAAGAGAAAAATCGCCACAAAAACAAGTAAATAATAAACCCAGGACAACAGAATATAACAGTTAAATACTTAGGAGGTGAAAATAAATGAACAAAACGACGGGCAGTGCTTGTTTACAGATTTGAGAAAACTGCTTTACTTGTGTTTTGAAAAGTGACTATAGAATGTTTTTTTTTCCTCACAAAGTGCCCATTCTGTCTTTCCTTAAGCAGTGGCTTGATAGATTTGTTGGTCTTTGTCTATCTGTCTATTTATGTTATTCACGTTTAAAAAAAAACAAACAAGTATCACCTCGTGCTCATCAATAATCTGTATGACAATGTTGAGCCTGACCTAACGCTTCTTTTAACCTTCAACCGTTACCTTGTCATCTCTCTTTTTCCTTTCTTCTTTTGCTCTCTTCTTCTGTTCCTTCACCTTGTCCTTTTCATGTTCCCTTACCCCACTTTTCCTCTTTCTATATCTCCTCTTCTGCCTCCTTCTCCTCCTTCTCCTCCTTCTTCCTCTTTCTCCTCTTCTCTTCCTGCTCCTCTTGCACATCCTTCTCTTCCTGCTCCTCTTGCACATCCTTCTCC
>BLXT01004995.1:4424-15415 GCA_019648995.1 Plakobranchus ocellatus
CTCTTCTTTTCCATCCCTGGCGCTGGCCTAAAAAAGGAAACCTCCGCATATTGGGCTTGTATGGTTGGAAACGCCGAGTTGATCGGGCGACCCGAAGAGATTCATTTACCTCTTTGATTTTTTCCTGGACGTTATGCCCAAAGAGGGATCCTTCTACAGGGTAAGTGCCCTGGCACAGAGAGGAATACTCCTCCTTTATTTCTCCTTTAAAGGAATGCCGTCGGAAAACATCTAGTGTATGTGAACCATGGGCTAGGAGTGCTACGCCATCGGCGATCATTTCGGTTATGGATTTCTGCTCCTTGTCACCTTCATTTTGTGACATCTTATCGAAAGAACTGGGTCAGCCTCGGGCCAGGGTGCTTTGTCTTTGCATTCTTTGTTCGCCATCTTAAAAATAGAATTAGCGGAGCTCATCCTAGGATTTGCTCTTTGAGACTATTAAAAACTGTCTCGTCACGGGCCCTTTTTTGTCCAATATTATGAAAGAAATAATGCTCTATGCACTCATACGTATTATACAGAATTGTTGTAAAGCAAACTAATGCGCTTGTTTGATACTTGATACAGTTTAATAACTGGTCTGCACCAGACTCGAAACATCAACTATGGTGGAGTCACAGGTCAGAAAGATGTGACTCGCTGGGTAAACACAAAGGTTACACGGCTACGAGCAACAGAATTTCAATACAAAACAGCAATAAAGCAGTAGAGAACGTTGTTAATATTAAACAGGCTAAGTTTAAAATACAACTAGTCCTTAAAACCACAATTATAATAGAAATAAAGGCAAAAACACAGAGCTCGAGATTCCAGTGGATCAGTTTGCGAAGTAGTACAACAAGTGGATCGACTGCTCAGGTGCATATCTCAGGGGAGCCCTTCATGAATATTAAGCAGGACGACAGAACCACTGCTTTTGTAGCCAGACAAAAAAACTGACATTCTTTCGCAAATGAAGTGAAAATCTCAGAACAAAAACATAAACAAAACAAAGGTGCTTTGCATAACGCAGCCTTAATAAGTTTAATTTTTAACTGGGGATCATTTCATGTCAGCTATGAATGGAGTAACTTGTATTCTATCATTTTGAAGGGCTTGGGGCCTGCAATAATCAATTAAAAATTAATCTAGCAGCTTCCATGATTCATTCAGTATTTATGCCCTTTGAACTCGAGATGTGATGTCCTTCACTCAGAGCAAAAGTATACCAAATGAAGTTACTGTTATGTGAGGCAACCTCAATTCAATTTATCCTTGTCTGAGTAGGATATAGAAGTCTGGAAGTTGACATCTTGACTCGGAGAGAATTTCAAATAAAAAAATCATAAACTCAACGTGAATCAACAATTTCAAGAAAGGGCCTTCTCTAAATTTTGGTATTGGGCGATATAGAATTATCCCCTAATCAGAATCCTGGAACGAAATTTTGGGAAAGACTTGCCAAATTTAGGCATCCTGATAAACGTAGATCTAGATCTAGATATATTGAGGCAAGAGGAAAAACAATCAGAGGAGAGATAATCAACGTTACCTATTTCTAATTTATTCATATTGCCGCATGAAAAAATAAGCTAAAGGGAGTATGATAATTTCTGCATCAATGTGAAATAAAAAGGCCATATCCGGAGTAAGAAACTAAAGAGGAAAATATTTCCAATGTGTTTGCATGCAATTTTTATTCATTTATATTTTTAAAGCAAAACAAGTGCTTGAAAATAGCTTTATGTGAGAAAGGTCCGCACAGAAGCAAAGAGAGAAGAGGAAAAAGAGAGTATGTGAGTGTAATATAGCAATAGTATTAGAAGTTCAGGAGCAAAATATAGGAAAGTGAGCGTGAGAGAGCAAAAAAGAGAGTGAGAGCCAGCAAGAAAGAGAGAAACAGGAGAAGCAAAGGATAGACAGAGGGAGAGCAATAAGTAGAAGCAACAGATAGAAGAAGAGAGATCTTTACACAGAGAAAAAAGTAGAGAGAGAAAAGCAAAAATGAAGAAGGAAAGACAAAGAGAGTCAGAGAGAGAAGTAGATGGAACAAAAAATGAACAGAGGGATAGAGAGAAAAGCAAAATAAGCAAACGATGGAGAGAGATAGAAAAGCAAAAGATAGAGGGAGAAAAGTACAGAGAGAAGCAAAGAGGAGACAGAAAGACAGAAAGAGAGAGAGAGAGAGAGAAAGAGGAGCAAAATATATAGAGAGAAGCAGAAGATGCAAAAGACAGAAAGAAAGAGAGGGAAAGATTTTACAAAGTGAGAGTAGAGAGAGAGAGAGGCAGAGAGGAAACAGAAAAGACAGAGAGAGAGACAGATAGACAGAGATATAGAGCAAGGGAGCGAAAGACAAAACAATGGAGGAAACTAAAATCACCAAACACGCAGCCTATAGGTGCTACGTATGAGGATAAAAGCCATTGAAATACAATTATAAAAGCTTGCAAAAGATGAAACAGAGAAAAGAGAGAGCAGTGATAGACCGAGAGAGAGAAAAAAAAGAGGAAAAGAGAGGGAGAGAAGAAATGAAGAAAATACAAATCACATGCAGCCTGCTGTAGAAGGTGTGGATTAAAAATAAAACCATTGCTAAGACTGCCGCCGGTTCACTGAACATTAAACTTAAGAAAGTAAAATACAAATCAAATCAGTATGCATAGATAGCATGTCTTAAGACTTGTAAGAACAAAACAAGGTGTGTGTGATAATACGATTGGAGGTAGATGTGAATGTGAAACTTTACATTGAGAGTAAGATCCAAAATTGAGCTATTTACAAAGATATATTGCAGTTGCTTGCCAGTCTTGCCCAAAATATGACAATGACTGTTTGTTCCCTGCGGATCGCTTCACATGATCTTGCTGTAGGCCTGTGTTATTATGACAATATTGAAGATAGTGTTCAATACCATTTAGATCGTTAAATCGGATACACTATATAAGTGTTGTTGATATAAGATTGATTCAAAAAAATGTTTAAATGATAATTTCTCTTTTCTCCATCTACCACAACGATTATATCAACATGATTTTAGCAAAAGCCGCCCAGGTAGCGTATTATTGTTGTCCTGGACAAAACAGTGCAATCCTGTGCTCCAAGGAAAATGAGACCCGCAGAATGCTAGTTTGGTTGGATGCTCTTTAATGAACTGGAGCAGAATGAGTTTTTAAACTAAAAAATTCTCAAAGCCTGTCTATAACTTGTAAGAAAAGGCAAGTCAGATGAAGATGTCTTCTTCAAAGTAGCCAGTCAAGAAATACCAAAGATCCGTCAAGAACCTGTCAACAGCTTTGGAAGATGGTATCTTCTTCTTCACATTCTTGTGACATTGGAGTGTCACATTTGCAGTCCCGTCACTTTAGCAAACTCAGCCGTCTGCGTCACATCTCCCATTGTGCCATATAGCTTTTCTGTGAGGATGTGGGATTGGACCAGAATGAGTGCCTGAATGTAGCTAGGTTTGGGCAAATCTGTAAGATGTGTTCATCTATCTGATCTGGGGCCCTTGTAGACACTGGCAGATGTGTGTCTATCCAATCTTGAGCATGTGCTTTCGAAGCCTGTTATGCCCTGTTCTGAGCAGGAAGGTGATTGTTTGCCCCTCTCTGTTCAAAGTGTAGTATTGGTTGTGTGCACTAAAGGATGAATGTTGTTCTGTCCATTTAGTCCAGACTGCTGCCATGATGTATGTCTTTGCCTCTTCAAGAGTTGCTTGTGGGATGCTTTGTGGTTCTTGGTGACAGCTCTGCTATATCTATGAGAGGCTTCCAGAGGTTTAAGTGGTTCACCTTTTTTTGTGTTTAGAGTGCTTGGAGAGGAAGATGGTATGACTCATCCTTTAAAGACATTAAGCGTGGATCTGAAGCATCAGAGCAAGCTTCAATGGGTCTGCAAGCTATAGACAAGTTTGGCTTTCCAGGAAGGTACAAAGTGTGGTATCTCCAATTAATGCATATCCCAAAGCTCTTGTGGTCATTTCTAGTATGTATCTTAACTGTGAAATCTGTATAAGTCAAAATAGATAAGTTCATGAGAAAATGGCTAGAAGATGTTGTAATATACTGCCACAAAGCCAAGCTCAAACTCCCCCTGAAGTCAATAGTCAAAAAAAAACAAATGCAGAAAACTAAACTATTGAGAATGATCAAAGATTCAGAGGATCCATCAGTGAGATCCACTCAGCTTCAGCTAAGAACTGGAAGAAAATGAAAAAGGTAATTGGTCTCACCAAGACTGGAGGGAAAGGACTGGGATCAGAGGGAATAAAGTGCTGGTCAAAAACAGAAGGTAAAAGGAAAAGAGAAACATGTATGATGATTGACAAGATCATACTAAAGAGGACTCTAAGCAAATGCAGAAAGTAGTTCAGCAATCCTAAGAGGGACATATGGCAAGCTGGGAAAGGGCAATACAGAGATCTCTTACATGGAATGAGATCTGGCTCATGGATCCGCTCAAACCAGCTTTTTTTATTCTGCCCTTAGAAGCAAATCTGAAATGAATGATAAACCCACATGCCCATTGTGGCAAGGCAAGCAGACTATAGTTTAAGTTCTCATTTCCTGCTAAGTAGGTCTAAGCCAGGGCAGGTACATGTGGCAAAACAAAGAATGTTACAAGAACTTTCTATGAAATATACATGGATGCAATCAAGCAAAGTTGAATTGGTAAACAACAAGTGATCCACACAGCCTGCAAGACGATCTACTGCTAAGATGAGAACCATTTTTATACAATCCAAAACCAATGCAAACTACATGTACTTTAGAGTGACCCCTAGGTCTACTCTAGTATAACATCTAAATTGGATCAAATCTATAAAAGTTAATTCAATCAAATCTATGAATGAGTCAATTTTATCTAAATCTAGTTCAAGCAAGAGAATAGATCTAGTCTGTGAAATATGAATCTGGATAATTATGTCAAACGTACAAATCTAGCCAGAAAAAAATATAACAAACCATTTATACTAGCCAGGCCACAAAAGGTAAAATAAATCCGGGACTAAAATATGCATCTAGACGTTATCCTCAGGTTTAGTAACCTATATATTGAATGAAGCTGAGGGTTAGGAACTTTTTTTGTTTTTTTTTTTTTTTTTACAACATATCCAAACATTTGAAGTAGATCTATACTTACATTTAGTCCTGTATTTTAAAATTTCAGATTGACAGGTCATGTTACATCTGAAATTTCAAATTTGGTTTTCTTTCAACAATAATAGCTCTAGGGCCCATGTTTCTCTTTCTCTTGGAATTCTATAAAAAACATCACTCACAAATAATTTATGCCTAAAATGACGCCAAGTTCTACAGGATTTTTTAGGCCTCAGGCCTGATTAAATGGCATCCACTTAAAGCATTAAAAAAAGAAGGAAAAATCCTGAAAACAGTCACAAACTGGATGGGGGTCAAACTTGTTTTTTTTTTTAAACCAAATTTTTTATGATTGACTGAGAGACTCATCATTTTTTGTGCCAAGATCACTGAATTCAAGGTTGTATTTTAAATTTCAGATCTACTAGGTCAGTCCATCTCATATTACCGCAAGCGGCAATAGTCCTATGTAATTTGTGGGCTGGATTTGGATGTTTTTGTCTGGCCAGTCCATAGCCCTCCATCAAACCAGGGTGCTGGTGGCGAGGCTCTAACGAAATAAGAAAGGCATCTTCGACGAAGATCGGTGGCTTTATTATATCAGATTGTTGTAAGCATAAAGGTCACACCCTAGATCTATACCCTTTCAAGTTACATGTCATTCACTGTTTCCAAGTGAGCACTACAAGCACATTTCCACGAGCTGACCATTATGCATCAATGGCATAGAGCAGGGTTCATAAGGGTAAGAATAAGATGCCCCGTGCCATATATCGATAAAGGAAGAGTTCTTGGTTCCCTTGCACATTGGGTTTAATAAAATCATAAAACATTGGTGGATTATTAGGTCATATTGATAATGAATATTTTAAAGTAATGTTCAATACTATCTAGATTGGTATATATTACAAGCCTTATTGATATCAGATTGCCCTCCGAAAAGGGTTCTCTTTCCTCTGTCCATAGCAGTGATCCTAGGCAAAACAGAAAGATGACAGGTCTGATTTTTTATAATATTAAAATAAACTCCCATGATATATTTTTCATTTTTCACTCTTGAACAAACCCAAAGTACAATTTTGACAATGAAGGCCTTGCTTTCAATCTCTATTGACCGGCAGTGACTAACAAGGAATTCTAATTTATTTGCATGCCCGCTACAGCCGGCGAACTTGCAATAATGTGGTGAAAAGATATGCCTGCCCAACAGAGGGCAAGGGCACTAGTAATCACGTAATACAATCAAACCAAATCTTGGTGTGAAAACACCACTAGCATGATATCCAGAGGAAGAGCTTTAAACTGAATGGGAATTTTCAGACAATTTCCCCAAATAGAACAAGAAAGATCTCAAGACATCCATGATCCAAGAGACAGGAATGAGGCCTAACACTGTATTCCATTCAAGTGATACTTGACAAATAATTATGGTTGAACTTACACAGTATACAAGAGTAGGATGGAAGAGGCAGACTTGTATAAAAAAAGAAAAATGCAAAAACATGAGTAAGGAGATGGAAAAGCTGGATACAAATCCCACTTTAGAAGGGATTTATTGGAAGACTGGCCTCAAACCTTCTGAGCAAACTCTCCATTAACCAAAGCTCTTAAAACACTAGCTAAGACAGCTAAAATAGCTCCAGTAGAATGGGCAGTTACTTCATAAGTAGTTGGTTCTTCCAAACTATCAGTGAGCAGTCTTGGCACAATCTTTAGTGTTTGGGACCGTTGCAACACAGTTCTTTTAGAGAGAAAAGGCTGTGGGTTCAAAACCCAAATAGCTTGGGCTCAGCAAAAAAAAAAAAAAGCAGCAGAGGGTTACCTTGGTAGGAGTCAAGAACTTCATGTGGCCAAGCCTCCTTTTTAGGTATCAGAAGACTCTTTACTGCCTTGCTCTCTAATGAGTATCTTTCTACTTTCACATTGTAACTTACTCCAGTCATCTCTTCATTTTGTCGGTAGCTGATAAATCCACCACTAAATCTAGTTGTCATTAGAAGGTCCCTAACCTATCCCTCCTAAACTAGATTTAGAAATACTTTTGTGCACAGAGATCTGTTTTATTGCCATATCTGATACTTTGCAATAGTTTTAACTTTTACATCGAAAACAGATATACTGCCAATCCAAAATTGTGCTCACAGGAATATTCACCACTACTCACAGGAATTTAGAGAGTCTCACAGGAATATGCCAGTATAAACAAATATACATGGATAAACCGTATTACACCTTAATTATATACTCAACTTTAGACATTCCATAACATTAAAGTGTAATATTAGAGGCTAATTAATGAATTTTCGACTCTAAAAGATGCAAGAAAGTATCTTCCTACTCACTACCATTAGTCCAATAATATCACCATTTATCAAGCCTTCAAGACCTGCAGGCTTTGGACCTGGATGATGAATTTTTTTAAAGGTGCACTACAGTGTATAACAACTCAAAATCTAGCTAAACACAATAAAAGGTTCCATGGACGAAGAAAACCTATGTGAGAAAGGTCTACAAAATCTCAATAAGGCTTAAAATTATGACCCATTGTATATTAAATAAAAAGAAAACATCGAGTTTTCCTTTGCTCTATTTGAAATGTCTGAGATCTAGGCAAGTCATGTCGGCCTACAATGTATTCAAGTCTGTGTAGGCTTAGGCCTAAACTAAAGCCTAAATTAAGATCTCTAAGACCATTATCAAATTTTGATTATAGTAACATTAAGATACAAAAATATGCGTTTTGCGAAATTTCAAATAGTCCTGGATCTTGATATTATCTAGATCGAGAGAAAGAGAGAAAGAGAGAGAGACAGAGAGAAATAAAAAGAGAAAGAGTGAGAATTACTGAGAGACACTGAGATAGTGATAAAAGAGAAACAGACAGAGAGAGAGAGAGAGAGAGAGAGAGAGAAAATAAAACGAGAAAGAGTCAGAATTACTGAGAGACACTGAGATAGTGATAAAAGAGAAACAGAGAGAGAGAGAGAGAGAGAGAGAGAGAGAGAGAGAAATAAAAAGTGAAAGAGAGAGCATTACTGAGAAACACAGTGATAAAAGGAGAAACAGAGTGTGTGTGTGTGTGTGAGAGAGAGAGAGAGAGAGACTGGACAAAGAAAACATATGAACATTGCCTAAGAAAAAAAAATCCACATCGACGCTAAGAGTGAGAGTGTGAGTGAGAGAGAAAGAAAGAGAGAGAGAGAGACTGGACAAAGAAAACATCAGAACATAGCCTAAGGGATAAAAAATCCCCATCGACGCTAAGAATGAGAGTGAGAGAGAGAGAAAGAGAGAGAGAGTGAGAGAGAAAGGGAGACAGAGAGACTGGACAAAGAAAACATCAGAACATAGCCTTAGAAAAAAAAATCCACATCAACGCTAAGAGTAAGAGTGAGAAAGAAAGAGAGAGAGAGAGAGAGAGAGAGAGAGTGGACAAAGAAAAAAGAATATGGGAAAAAAAAATCCCCATCGACGCTAACAACTAAAGAAGAGGGAAATAACATTTTTAAAACTAATTTAAGATGAGACTGAGAGAGAGAGAGAGAGAGAGAGAGAGAGAGAGAGAGAGAGAGAGAGAGAGAGAGAGATTAGATTAGATGGTAAGATGGCTAGCCTTCAGTGCATTAGATCTAATTATCACTCGGTGTGCAGATCTTATAGAATTTTTCCAAGTAGATCTAGAACAAAACATCTTGGCTATTATAAGAATTATGATATATATGTATTATGAAAATTGCGGTATTAAGCTATTTTTTTGTAAATGGTGTTTGTATGCACATCATCATTTATGTTGTGTTAAAACCAGACATGGCCGGCATCTCAAATTACTTTGATGTGGGGCTGACGTGAAGGTCGGGCTGCAACTCCCAAAAACCAACCTCTGATTTCTTTGATCTATTGCCGACATGGTAGGGCTAGTAATATTACTTTAGGCCTACTACATTGTGTACAATGTTGACTTTAACATCATTATTATTATAGCTTACCTGTTTGTGTCAGTGCCAAATGCAAGTGTTTCATGCTTCTGAGCTCTTGTTTGATTAATTAATAATCAATTTGGGGGGGGGGGGATTGCAAAGGATTTTTTTTTTTAGCTGACAAGACTGTGAATAAATATTTGATTAAGATGGTGCAGCCTTAATTCTTGATTACCTTACCACCAGCGACGAAGGTCTATGGAGTTACAGACCCCCCCACCCCCAAGGAAAAAAAAAAACATTTCGGGATAAATCTAGCTGCTTTATTTAATCCAGGGACATTATGCAAGCTTGGCGTAAGATCAAAGAAACTTCACCGGTCTACTTTGCGAACAGTTAAAAAAATCGAGGACAACTTTCCATTGATACCGCATTTTGTATTATGTGAATGGAAAGAAAATCGCACAAAATGAAACCAAAGCACAAGCGCTTAGTTTCGGTCTCTTTACACAGAATGTTGAATAAACGTTATGGACCGCAAGTTGGATACTTGGATTATATCGATAGTAATTTCAAGATGTTCAATACTATTTAAATAGGTCAGAGTACACTTTGGTTGTTATCGGATGATTCGAAAGGATAAAACGAGATAATTTTTTTTCCTTTCCATCGTCCATCGGGACAACTGAACGGGATTTTTGCGGGGCAGACCGGAAACGGAATTTATAGGCGTTCACCGGAATTTTTCCCGGCGAAAACGGAAAGTTGGCAGGTCTGTATATATATATAGATGAAACCTTGATTTACAGCAAAATTAGATCTATCTTTAAAACAATGTGAAATCTGACCGGTCATTTTAGAAAAAGAAGCATTAGATTTGTTGAAGAACCAACAAAGGAATCAACCTATGCAATTAAAGATCTAAAATCATTTGTAATTTTATAGTAAGTGGTTTTGAAAGATCTAAATATCATCTATTTCTAAATTTTATAGCCTTGTCCAGGCAATGGTTGGACGTGGCAAGTGTCATTATCAAGTTTGGACACAAACAAAAAAAAAAAAACCATGGGTCTAAACGGCTTACGACGCTATACTACACGTTTACCCTATTATTGATCTAGATCTAGGGTCTAGATCTAAATTTAGATCTAGATATCTAACTAGATCTAGAATCTATATGTAGATCTAAATTTAGATAGATCTACAATTATATGAAAAAAAAATCTTAAATATTTCAAAAACTTAATGATTCGATTTAGATCTAGATTCTTGGCGAGTACATACATCAATAATTTCAGTCTTGACACAAGCTGTCAATTATTTGATTGATTCATGAATTTGATTAGAAGTTTGAAATCTAGATCGAATATAGATCTAGATCTAGAGATCTAGATCTAGATCTTTAATGCCTCACCTCAGTTAAGTAAAATCATGTTGAGTAAAAGTATAGAGCAGATTCTACCTAAACTTATCTGTCTACCAGTCTCAGCAGTCGTTCTTGAGTTTACTAAGAGGAATGTATATAACATTAAATGTAGTAAGAAACTCTTTGGAGCTGGGTAGTAGGGAGTCTTCAGAGAAGAAGACCCCCTCATAGCAAGTGAGTCGGCCCTGTAACTCCTGACACTCTAACTCTAAGGGGGCCGTAGGAGGCCGTGGGCCCTAAGGGGGCCGTTTTCCTCCTGGGTTGCTCTGCCAGGGATTCAAACCCTCGTGCATCATATTGAACTGATTACAAATCCGGCGTCTAACCATTTCGGCCAACTGGATGCCCTATCATAAGAGTATTTTTAATCGTTATGAAGCAACCTTTCATTCCTTCTGCTCCATATCCAGCGAGAACTGTTTTCAGCTGTTTCGGCTAGTAGCCTTAGGGCTTTTATTTTCTTATTGTCACATATAGAGAATTTGCGAAGAAGACCATAGGCTGAAGAACCCACAAATCCTCTGGCGCCAATCTCTACTGGCATTACCTTAGCTTGCAGCCATC
>BLXT01004995.1:36640-55164 GCA_019648995.1 Plakobranchus ocellatus
GAGTTGCTGCTTCTTTTTGCTTAGTGTAATTGGCTAAATGCAAACTTGGATGGACAGAGTGCAGGCTTTAACACATAGATGTAGCCCCTTGCTTATTTTAGTCTACCCCTCTTAATAAATTAAAAAGCCATGTGATGATAGATTCAGCAAAGTAAAGGAATTTGTGGACAGAGTTAATTGGCAACAGAGTACATATAATTTGATTTCCTATTAAAAGAGCAGGACATTCACAGATAGCCTAGAGAAATACATCAACACAGATTTCATACAGTTAGCCAGAAACAAACAAAAATGAAGGGCTATGACCATTGACACATGAGAAAAATATATGTAGCAGTTTCACAAAATGAGTCAAGTTGTGGTTCTGCATGATGGTATTTTAATGACAATCCTCAACTCAACCAATTAATGAGGACACGCTTCAAATAAGCCAAGTTCATTTAAAGCAGAAATGTTCTGTTTGAACTGTGATGATCAACTGGAACTTTAGCTCTATTTCACACTGAACACAGGATGTTATTCATACATTTCTCCATCTATATACTTGTCAAAAATCTACTTTCATGCATAATACATTAATATCAAACATAAGAAACTCCACACTTCATGAAATTTTTTCTCTCTTCCAAGGTGGCATTTCTATGACACCCAGGTCCTGAGCTGTCAAAAAGAGAGCATGGTCCCAGCTACCAATGCTTATCGGAAGGATTTGAAAGAGAAAATCTCCAAACTTAAAGCAGGGGGAACCAGTGAGCTTGAGTATGTCAAAATCCTTGATGTTGTGACAACTGGTAAAGAAAACTTTTCTTTTCTTTTTGTTTATTTTATTTTGTGATGAAGTAAATATGAAGTTATTTGTCTGAAGAAGCCAGTTAGTTCATTACAAGGAAAAATTAAATAATCCATCCAAAGAAAGCATAGTGGCCAAAGATAGAGAGTTGGCAATCATTCCAAAAAAGTTACATAACAACTTTGTGTATTTTAAAGGCTCTTTATCTCCTACTACACCCCCTTTGTAAATTTTTAATTTTAAATTGTGATATGTATTTCTCCGTGCAAAGATTCTAGGATTCGAAATATGCATTTGGATCATCAAAAGAAAAATTCAAGTGTCCAGTGAAATAAAACATCATTTCATATTTTTCTGTTTGTCTTCATTTTGATTTTTTGTTTTAACAATTTGACTTTTTCATTAAAGCAGACAAATTAAGAAAGGAATATAATCATTGTTTGCCATTTTAGGCTTGATAACAGATAAGAACTAAAGCTCATACATCCTATCTATTTTTTCCTCCAAGTTTTATTACCTTTTTTAGAATGTTTTAGCCATTAAGCATTACTGCAGAAGTCATGATAAGTTGCAAAGCTCTATTTCTCAATTAAAAAAAAAATATGAGTCACAACTTATGTTTTTGTAGTTTTGATTTTTAGATCATTTAACTTTATTCAAGGTATATTGGATACTTTGTGTTAGTTATTTTATTTGTATACCTGTGAAAAAACTTGAAAAAGAAATGAACATCACACACCACACTAAGAATTTTTATTGCAAAGTATCATATTTATTATGACTTCTTAAATGTGAAAACTGTTTTTGATATTGTATTAATCATTTGGGAGGAGGGACTTTCTTTTATTTTTTTTTTTTTACTCATACCTATGAATTTATCATGGTTGAAGAAATAGTAATAGAATATTTTTTTTTTAGATTGTTGCACTTTCTGTCTCACCAAATCTGTCTCCCTATATAGTTCTGGTTCAAATCATTTCAAACTGACATATTTTGGAATTCATTATTGAAAATCGTACACAACGTTTACATCCTTAAAACTTATACATGTTTAGCTGTTTGTAATTTTTGCGCCCATTTTTCATGAACAAATCAAAATTCAAAAAGAAACTAAACATACTTGGATAAAAGTTTCCATATGATTTTTAATTAAATGCAAAGTACAATTACTTTGCCAAATTTCAAAGGAATTAGTAGGTAAATTTTGGTGGCTATAGCTTTTTATAACAAAAAAAAAGCAGATGTGGAGAAAAAAAACAGTTGAATAATATGTCTCAACCAACTCCAATATTTTCTGCAAATGAAAACATTTTCTTTCTTTTTCTTAGTCAGATCTTAGGCAAGCATGTCCAGCCTTACTAAAAACTTTTAAAGTAGAAAAAAACTAGGTGGGATTCATTTCAACAGAAAGTAAACAAAATATAAAAGGCAATCAATATTCTCAAAAAATAACATTGATTTCAAAATTTGTGGAATATCCCAATTTTTTTGAATGGATTTGGAAATATTTTTTCCCCTTTTTAAAGAGCAAAAGAATAGCATAAACAGCAAAATGTTGTTACTCCAATTAGATTTAGCTTAAAGTCAGGACTTGCCCTTTTCTTGTACTTAAGAATAGGTGAATCAATGAAAGTTTCCCCATCCTTTTCTTTTCTTTTTGTGCCTGTGCAGAAAAAGAACTGTCACCTTACGTTTTTTTTCTTTTTAGGATATTGACTGTCTTTTTTATCACAAGTAATAAATTTTTAAAATGTATATATATATATATATATATATATGTATTTGTGTGTGTGTATAATTTGAATTGTAGGAAAGGGTTTGACACTGCATTTGATCTTCTGAAGAGTGTGCCTCGTACTGGCTGCTTGTCTATCATTGTCTTTGCCACAGATGGGAAGGATACGGATGGTGAGGATGTCAGATGTGGCCCAGGTAAGTCATTTAACTCCTCAGACAGGCAAACAAGACTTACTCTGTGAATCGTTTAATTTGAGACTTGTGTCTTTGGTCTTTATTGCTATTTGACTTTTTTTTTTTTACTAATCTCTAGACTTTTTTTGTAAGAAGCCTCTTTTTTTTTTTTTTCAGTTGAATGTCATATTTTGATGAAGCACAGCAGAAAGCATAATTAACGAGAAGCTCTCTCTTTGCTAAATGCTGCTATGCATTCACAAATTCCAAGGCCTAAATGCACTTAACTATATTCTAGAAAAGAAAATCCTGTTGATCACGTGAAATCTCATGAATCCTTTTAGAAGTGGTCACTTGACCCTATCAAGCTTATATCAGACCTCATGAGCAAATAAGACTTAAAAGGAAATACTCCTGAGACTTAAGCACAACTACAACTTCTCCTCTGTGATCGTCACAGGTATGCTTCTAGAAAACAAATGTAGATTTATATTTTTCTTACTAACATCTATCACTAGTCCTATATTTGGCACTGCAAATTGTTTATCCACACTTAATCCTCTCCTACATTACCACAGCTGCAGCGAAAGCTTATACCCTTTCCCTGGTAGGTCTAGAAGGTTTAGACCCAGATCTAGATTTATCATTGTTCAAGTCATCATCAAGGGACAGACCAAACTGTCATAGTCTCAATCTGGATCTAAGTCCTCTTCATGAGAAGAAGTAAGATAATTAGTAATCTGAACATTTGTTAAGAAAACAAGCTTAACTTACAAACCAGTCTATAAAAAATAACTGATTAGATGTGCAGGGCATCCATTTTAAAAAGTTATATGGCTGTTTATTACAAGATAGATGGTGGTTATTTTCAGTATATTGCTAGTGAAACTTTATCTTGTTTCCATGGTAATTCAAGAACATGAAATGCCATTTGGTTTGACTCGGTATAGGCATAATTTTGCAGTTGTTTACATTAACTTTGTACCAAACATATTTTGTTTTCTCCCAGGCTACTACACTCGCAGTGGCTATGTACCAGGTCCTATATGCAAGTACAACTTCTCTTCTGTTTACAGTGTAGTGATGGAGAAGAACAAGTACCTTTTGCCAAATGTGAGAAAATCGTTGTTTGATTACTTCAAAATCATGGTTTTTTTTTTCCTGTGTACACACTTACAGATTTTAATGCAATAGTATTTGTTAATGATATCATTTGATAAATAAAAAGTAAAACAACTTACTATTTCAGGGCAAAAATACCATTGAGTTGTTTGTTTCATTACGGTACTGAATATAATAACTGAATGTCTTGTATAGTCTTGAACAGGCGCAACTTTTAGTGTATGCTTGTCTTATATGGTTGGATAATTTGACATTTTTGCTTCAAAAACTGGCATGAGACTTTCCCTGAAAGCTTTTTCCCTATGTAGAATCTGTTGAAGCCAAAAATATCATTTGACCTAATTTGGTGCTTGCATGGTTGGAAGCTAACATTGATAAAAAAAAAAATTCATATATTAAGGCATAAGTATTGTTTGATTTTTGTTTGTCAATGCATTTTTGGATTAGATGAAATCCTACTATAACAAGATTATAGTTTGTGTTTATATTTTATTAGGCAAGGAACTGGCATTGCTGCTTTGCCTTTCCTGAAAAAAAACACATTTTGGTTGAAGTCAATTCTTTTTTAATTCAGACATGAAATTCTAATTCTATTTGCCCTCAACAGGCCCTTATATTTAGCTTTGCCACTTTGCTTTTCCAAAAAAATAAAAATCACATTCTGTTCTTAAAATCAATTCTTTTTTCATTCAGACATGCAATTCTCATTCTATTTGCCATTATTAGGCCCGTATATTTAGCTATCTGATTGTGGAAGATGCAGAGAAGTTTCCTGGCCAGCTTGCTTGTGATCACAATGGCTCTATGAAAAAGCTTTTGACTGGGGAAAACCTTATCACACAAATGGCAAACTACTTTGAGTTCCTTTCTGAAATTGCAATAACAAGCAATACTGTGATGAGAAAAACCAAAAGAGAAGCACCAGAAAAAGAGTCAACCTTTGCAGAGGTTAGTGTGACGTTGAACAAATTTTTTTTAGCTCTTTTTAAGTTTTAGTTATGTAGACTAACTTTATTCCTGTTTTTTTGGCATCCAGCTGCTTTTTAAGTGTCTGTGACATCTGGAGGGAAAGAAAAAAAACATGTACCTTCAGGTTGGAAAAAGTATTATGAATGTGAAATGAGTCATTTGTTGACAATCGCCCAAGACAAGTAAAAGGGATGTTTGAAATGCTTTCTCAAGTTAGTAATTCAAGCTATAAAATGAAAAGACATGAATGGCTGATGAGTGAGTGCTAGTCCAATATAGTGATGTTGAAATACAAGTTATCCTAAGATTTGTTACATCACTGGAAATGGTGACATGTGATTGAAGTATTTGAAAATTTAAAACCAATCTCATTCCTTCCTTTGGCTTCTGTGATCTTCAATTTTAGAAGTACTTTATGATTTTTTTTATATAAGTTTAACTCTGAGAGAATGTATAAATTTTTGCAGTGGGCCTTAGGTATTGGCGGCTTTTGCTTTAGTGCAATACCATTACAAGCAAACATATTTTTCATAGAATATAGAGATTATAGCCACGGTCCCACTGCATTTAAGGCAGTTTGTCAGTGAGCTTGACTGTATTTGAAAATGGTTGTCTTAACAGGCTTTTCATATGCTTACAATGTTTATATTTTAAAAACTCAGCAACAGTCTTTTTCAATATTTCAAACCATGTTTGAGTATTTTGCCGATATCTCTGTTGAGTGATTCCTACCAAACAACTAGTTTCATTTGGATGGCTCTTATATGATTTTTGTCTTGCTATGGATTAATATCATTTGGGTAATATTTCAATATCTTCCGTTTAATGGATCTTTAAACTCAGTTCTTACTCATACATATATTCATAGTTCAATATGCTCTTCTCTCAATAGAGCATACAAAAAATCTTTTTATATACAGTCTTCAACCCAAAAGTCCTATTTGTGTAGAGGCTTGCTCAAGAGAGTTAGATATCCCAAGAAATATGTCTAAATCTTCCCCATTCCTCTAACTGAAGTCATTTTCAAAAAGAATACTTTTTTGGGATAGTTTAAAAACAAATAATTTTTTGTTTTTTAAATTTAGAATGCACTTTGGACAGCACCATATCTGGATTCATGGGGCCTAAATCTTATGATAACATATGCAGTGCCAGTCACCAGTAAACTGACAGGGAAGTGAGTATGCCACGACTGTGTGCCAAAACGATGCTATCGAAGTCATGTATGTACTGATCTTGTGCCAAAATGATTTTAATTAATGTATGGACTAATGTCTTCTAAAAGTGCCTTTTAAAAAAAAAAAAACAGTACTTACCTTTATGGTATTCTCAAGTTGTAATTTATATGCCCAATTTCAGTCAATCTGTGGTTTTGAATTTTCTCAGTCTCTACAAGTTATTTGTATTTTGAGTTTGGGATTATTTTAACAAATAAATATGGGCCTTATTGAAATAACCATTGACAGCAATCAAAATTCTCTGAGGAAGAATTTGAAAATGTTATTTTATGTGGTATGTATAGTTTTTAGATCACATGTTTATAAGTAACTCTTTGAAATAAAGTTTGTTAAGTCTTTAATTTTTTTGTTTGTTTGTTTCAGATTTATTGGGGTCGTGGGTATTGATGCCACATTGGATGAGATTGAAAATTTCCTTAAGAAACATCAGTGGGGTTCTGTCTATTCCTTTCTCATCAATTCCAAGGCTGGTGTAATTTTTCATCCCAAATTGAAGCCAAGCACCAAGGTATGTCTTCTATCATTGATTACCAAACTTGCAAAGTTTGGCTGCAGTTGCCATTAAAATTACCATTTCAGACATGGGTAAATGTTGCGATTGACATCCTATAACTTTTCAGAAAAAAAAAGGTCTTTCTCTCTTAAATTTTCTATCAAGACCAAGTTGAGTTTGCAAATAAACATCAGTGCCTTATTGCTCTACTGGTGTTACAGGTAAAATTATGACCAGAACCCTTTAGCTCGGCTCTTATAGTGACACTTTACATTTCTAGGATCTTGTTTCCAACAAAAATAATCAATAATAATATGCAAGATAATAATTACTAGCTTTATGTGAATTTTCTTTTCCCTATTATATGGATTGCAATATTTAGCTTTTAGTTATTTAATAAATACTAATGTTCCAATTTTTTCTTGATTTTCTCAGCCGAAGTTTGTGTTATTTGGCTTTGTATAATATATTCATTTTTCTAGCAATATTTCTGTTCTTGCCAATGGGGTTGTCAGTGGCACAGAGGACAGCGAATCTGCCCTGAGATCTGCAGGGACCCTTCTGTCGTGGGCTCAAGCCCCACCACCGGCGCCCTGGCCTGATAGAGGGCCTGAAGGCCTGAGATCACCTTGTTGTGGACTGGTTATACACAAAAACCGAACTGCTCCTGCAAATGTGTTATATTGCAGCTTCTTGAAGATCCAATCTACATTCGCATATCTGGCCTGAAAGCCTGAGATCACCTTGTTGTGGACTAGTCATACACAAAACCGAACGGCTTCTGCAAATGTGTTATATTGCAGCTTCTTGAAGATCCAATCTACATTCGCATATCTGGCCTGAAACAGGACAATGGAGGGCCTGAAAGCCTGAGATTATTTTGTTGTGAACTGGCTATGTACAAAAACCAAACCACTCCTGCAAATGTGTTATATTGCAGGTTCTTGAAGGTCCAATCTACATTCGCATATCTGGCCTGAAAGCCTGAGATTATTTTGTTGTGGACTGGCTATATACAAAAACCAAACCACTCCTGCAAATTTGTTATATTGCAGCTTCTTGAAGATCCAATCTACATTCGCATATCTGGCCTGGAACAGGACAATGGGTCTCCAGCAGAATTCTCTGAGATAGAGGATGCCATGATGAGGGGTGAAACTGGGGTCAAATTTATTGAGAAAGCACGAGATGGGAAAGCTAGGGTAAGTCATGCTTATTTTTTGCCTGCAGTTGACAATATAGGTATTATTTTAAAGGTAGCTTGACTCTGGTTTTCTTTGGAAGGAATGGCTTTTGTCAGTATGGGTAAGATAATTTATCAGACATCACAGCTAAAATCAGCTTGCTTATAATTTTTCAAAAATACTGGAAAAAAAAAAATGACACAAATTCTTGGTGACTGTTAAAAGTTGCTTTTCTTATCAAAAATTTGTGTCAGCTTATTTTTCTGTGCTGTTTTGCTTATACTTTCCATTACTACAGGTGCTTGTTTCCATTTACCTACTATTTTACTGTACTGTGCAATACTTTGGCTTGCTGGCTATAATGCGGTGTGTTGGATTTTTTTCTGCATGCCACTTGCTACTTGCCACGAGTCACTTATTGGATCATGAATGGGCTCAATCAAATTTCATCTCAGTGACTTAATCAATTGAGTTTGGCTAAAGCATTCTTTTGAATTAATGTTTTAAAGAATATATATGTAAGCTTTTCTGCATGCATCACTGAGCAAGAACCATCTATTCACTAAATTTATTTGATGCTCATTGAGTCATAGGGTTCTAACAAAATTTCATTTTTATAAAATCCTCATCATGGGGTGTTTATTTTACATGAGAGGAATGAATCACCAGATTCAATTTAAGTCCTTATGCTCTTTACTTTTAAGACATTTAATACTGTTTTGCAAGTGCGCACCTTATAGTTTTGTGATTTTAAAACAGTTATTAGCATATAGTAATGCTATAGCATATAGTTTAACATGAGGTTACCTGATAGCTTAAATTTACTTGTATAAAAAATGTAAACAGTCATCTTCTCATCATTACTTTTGTTACAATTAAGAATGTACGAAAATGTTCATTTGTTATGATATTAATTAAGCACCTGTTTATTTAAAGCTATTGTCTGTGTCCTTTGATTAGGATTTCAACTTTATCCCAGTTCATGTTCAGTTTTTACTTTTCTTATCTTTGAAATGTTACAAATTATTCGGACATTTGACATGTCAGTCATAGTGCGCAATCTTATTAGTTAGGAGAGGAAAGGATCTGACAAATGCATTTGGAGGAACATTGCCCAACAATATATCACAACTAAAACCCACTAAAAAATTAAAATCCTATTTTACAGAAAAAATTAGATTTTCCCGATACAAACTCTTTGCTGCAAATTTTTAAACAATCCATGTGCCTTACATATGGGTATAATCATCCAAACTTGAACTACAAAGAAACAAAAGGTTTTTTCTTCCTCATAAATTTTTTAAAATATTGCTAATTTGATTCTTGACCCAAGTGGTTAGTATAGGAAAAAAAAATGAGGAAGTCAAATTTGGTACTTAAAATACCGTATGATTCACTGATAATATTTGATATTCAGATTAGATCATAAACATTACCATTTGTAGATCTTATTTCAAGGCATTAGGTTTGATCCACTTTAATCAAATTTACTCATGCCAGTCATACCAGCAAGTATTACCCCTTTTGCTGCATGGATTTAGATCAATGGGTGATTCTATTGATGGTTTCATTGTCAACACAATCATCATTAAAAAAAAAAGTGGGGAAGCACAATGGCAAACCCTTTTTTCTTGTGAAATCAAATGTTAGCTGTACACAATGACTGTAATTAGATGATTCAGTCACAAAAGGTGGACGCCAATTCTGATTTTGACCCATATAGGTGCTACAGAAATAGTTGCCAAAAACCCGCACTGTGTACTAATGTGCAAAGGGCTCATCAAGTAAAAATAAAACATAAATTTTACCATCTGCTTTCAGATTTTTTTTTTAGCCATAGACACGGAGCTCAGCAGCAGACTTATAAAAGTAAAAATAGTTAGCGATAAAGACTTTCATTATTTAAAATATTTCAAATTGTTTGCACTCAATAATATTATGTCAGATCATGATAAAGAGCAATAGAAATGTGTGCACCGGACAAAGATTTTCAAGTATGCTGCATAACTTCCAAAATTATATATCAGATCTTACAATCAATCAAAGAGTAATGAAGTTGCTGCATTGCAATAAGGCAGATCCACAAGAAATAGTGTCATCAAATGGGAGAGCCAGATGGGCAAGAGTTACTACTGTTCTGATATACACAATGTAAACGGATCTTCAGACTTTAGCAATATACTTTAAATCTTTATATCTTTTTTAAAAAGCACACAAAGTGCATCTTGGTAATGGGTTTTTTTTTTCCACAGACATATTTTTATGCATCTATTTTAAACAAGGAATATTCTTTTGCCTTCAGCTTGGCAAATGAGGATATGGTAAGTTCTTTGGATTTTTTAAAAAGTTGCATTAAATTTTAAAATTACGTTTAAATTTTTCGGAGGAGGGAGTACGTGATTTAAAAAAAAATTATACACAGATCAAGGGATAATAAGTAAAAAAAAAATATATTTATTTATATATATATATATATATATATATACAAGCACTGCACTACTAGGAGCAAAATATAAGGTATAAGTTAGGAATCTTAAACATGCTCCAGTGATTGAAGCGGATGAATTAACATAGCATGATAACAAACATGCTAGCTGAAACTTATTCAAGAAATTGAATTGGAACAACAATGTATACATTAAACTATTTCACCTGTAGGCTTCTTCAGTACAAAATGGTAATAAGAATTATGGCATTAACCTTTTCACATCACCCCTACTCAACCCGAGTGGGCCTCATTATAATGATTGCAGCCACCTGGTTCATCTCTTGTGCGGTACCATAAACAACCTTTTGCATCTCACCACTCAACCCCTGAGTGGCCTTATTAAATGATTGCAGCCACCCCGTTCATCTCTTGTGCGGTACTATAAACCTTTTGTGTCTCACGGCTCAGCTGCTGTCACTGTGTGTGTGTTGTTTTTTTAACTAGCTGTGTCTAACAAGTGCGTTTTATCAAGGAAAACTTTTTCGAGCAGTTATCTGAAACCATTTCTAAATCTGTTTATGTTCTTTTTTTTACACAATATACGCTTCTAAATTAGTTAAAAAATATTTTTTTTAAAATACTGAGTCAAGCGCTATGCACTTGTTTTTCACCAAGAGTAGCAATCATCTCAGTGTCAACAAAAATGGGAACTTATAGAAGAGGATGAATTTAAACCAGAGAAGAAGTCATAGACTCAATTTTTACTGTGGGTTCAGAGGTCGAAGATGAAGGTGGAGTAGTAGTAAGAGATCTAGATCTAGACAATGATGTAGGCAATAAGTCTCATTTGTTTGAGAACACCCCTAGTCTAAATCTAGACCAGGAAGCAGCTGTCAATGTCTAGTTACAGCACAGCTAAATCTAGATCTTGATCCAGGCCAGGCTCTGTAAACAGTTACACCAGTAAATACCTCAATCCTATCATCTTTTGTGCCTGGTCAATGAGTCTTAAGATCAGCTTCTACCAACTCTGACAGTTCATAGTCAGTAGATCAACAAGACATAATTCCCGAGGACCTATACAATGCTGACACTGAGATAAAGATGTCCCAAATGTTGCTATGGATTCTGAGCCATAGTCTGACGAAGAGGATGATGCTGAGTGGGTTAGGAATTTCCACAACTTGTATTTTTTGTACTGTCTTTTGCCTTTCATGATATATGGTCATAAAAGATGTAATATTTATAAAATAACTGTTTAAAAAGTCATTTTGTACTTTTTCTGTTTTACTCTGTTGGCCATGTTGTTTTGGTTGCTATGGTAGCTAAAAAAATGGTGTATGTGGATAAAATATGTTTTATATCATAATACAGGGGTAGTAATTATGATGTAATAGGCTGCAATTTGTTTTTTTTTTAGAAACGTTCAAAATACCCTAAAAATGCTGCATATAGAGGTTCAGTATAGATGCATTGTGAGTTCACAGGGAATAAATAATCCCTGGAATAGTATGACGGGTAAAGGTTAAAGCTACGAGTCAAATACTAGTGAATGGGTAGATTTGTTCAGGAATCGCTACTGCAAGCAAAAAAACCATAAACTAAAAAAAGCATTTCTAGGAAGAGTTTTTAAAAAATTAGAAAGAAAATATGTCAATTAAGTTATAAATTTTTATCGTGATGTTAGAGAAGGCATGCATTATGTGCAGTACCAGTTGTGAGTTAGTGTTTTCACACTCATTGAAGGAAGCTTTTGTGGGAAAGACTTCTCTAATTGAAACAGCCATTTTCTTCATTTAATCCAAGGATTCTGCAGGTACTTTCTATTCAAATCAACATTTTACTTTCATTTTCTCCTTCCTTGCAAAGAAAAGTGATTCTAGATTGAAATCTACAAGTTTTTAGATTTTTTTATCACCAAGTTAGACAATGTTACTTGTTGTGCTAGCCTTGACAGAAGGTTATGGGAAAAAGACTGATGGTACTAATTAGAGGCAAAAATAATGAAAAAAAAGAGAAAAAAAAAACCAAAGAAAAAACAGGAAATGCAGCTGTGGTCATGCTAGAATGGCATTAATTAATTTTGATCTTGCTTATTATATTAGCATGAATTGTGGTTTATAATTGGTCCGGTTTTACTGATGTAATGATAGAAGAAGAGAAAAAAATTACAAGCATTTGATATTGTACTTTTTACTTTTATATATACAATTGATGATATTAATGGTGGTAACTTACCAATTTTTAAGAATCAAATGCACGCCCCCAAGTGTTATTACAGTTTCATTAGAACTTTTATAGTATCTTCTTTTCTCAATCTTTCCTTATTCTCAAACAGGAATTCCGCAGATCGCAGGAGCCTTTGGATCGTTCACATATTGGTGAAAGTTATTACAACCTGCTTAAAATGTATTCTAGCCCCCTCCTTAGAAAAGAGCTTCCTGGTGTTTTTGAGCGCATAAATGTAAAGGAGAATGAGGAGAGATACCCAGGCCTCCGCATTACATACAATCATTCCACCATATTCTTAGGTAAAGAAATTACAGTGGAATCTTAAGGTAAAATTTGATGCGTAAAACTTGTGCTCAAAATAAACTGATATGCCTGAACTCAGTGCCATTTTTTTTTTCAAATTCTTATTGTGACTAAATTATACACTGCTTAAAGTAAGCCCAATATTATAAAGTCCCAGAGACTTTCATCTTAAGGGAATTCCATGTATATTGTCTACACCTTCCATTCTCCCCCCCCCCAAACAAAAATTACATAGATTATTAATGTTTCCATTTAGTCGGCATTTTTGTTCTTGTATGAATTTTAAAATGAACTGTGTTAGAATCTGTTACTATTGGATAAATTGGCAAATGATATCAACACCGAATTTCTTTTTCTCCTGCATTTATAATATAGCACCCCAGAGTCACTGTGATCCTATCAAATACTCCTACAATGACAGTTTGGCTGAGAAGACACTGGATGCTCATCTCTGGATCAATGGCATTCAAAAAGATAAGGGCTGTGAGATTGGGCATCAAAAATTCAATAAGGGAGTCAGGTGACTGTCATAGAATTTATGGATAAAATGTCATCATTTGATATACACCCAGGTGAAAACAGGCTTCAGCCAAGATTAAGTCTTTATATTAAAGTTTTAACCCTTTCACATGGAGCAAGATCTATTGAACAGAACCAAGAAGGTGATGCAGTCACAACAGGTTTTATATTAGATCTCAATTATCATCCGTTTATAGCTGCTTTCAAAAACTTCGACTGAAGCTTGGATTGATAGAGCTGTTTTGGTTTTTGTTTTATTTGTAGGAAATTTCAGAAGACGAAAGTGGTATGTGGAAGTAGAAAATGAATTTTTTTTAATAAATGTAAAAGAGTGAGGAGAGTAAATTTAGAGCATTTACATGATTATCTAATCTGTTTTACTTTTACTTTATATGGAGAAAGAAGACACTAAAACACTTTTTTCACCCTTCTGGATCTGTCCTAACCAGATACCTTATAATTCTAGACAAATCAATAAAATCTAGAGCATTGAAAAAAATGAAAATGTTAATGAATATACACAACAGCTGTCCTTATATCTCATTCTGCCTAAAGATTTGACACTAAAGAACTTTACATTCCATATACATGTAATGCCTGAATATTTGTCTTCAATTTTTTTTTTTATCATTATATTTTCAGGGCTGATGTTTTAATAACTTATCCTATAGAAAAAGTGTGGAGGGAGCGCACATTTGAGTCAATTGACCAAATCAAATGGACCAATGTTGGGCTTCGATCAGGAGTATTTCGCACATACCCAGGACACCGTTCCACTCGCAATTATGACCCTACACAGTGAGTTACCATCAAGATTTATGGAAATGCCAGCCTATTGGAGCTTTTGTTTCAGTAATTTACTTCTAAAAAAATTATTCAAATTATTCAGTCTTGTTTCACTCAATAATAATAGAAGCTGTTCTTTGTCAAGTATAATGAATGATAGATTGTCTGCATTGTTTAAGTCACTGACGACAGATCTTGAATATGTCTCTTGACTGGTCATTAACCTCTGCGTACAGACCCTGAGACAATATCAGGACAGCCCTTAGCGATTTTTTTCTCTACTGGCCTTAAACCTGATACACTCTCGGCAGCTGTTGTCAATGATCGTTGTCCATTTGTTTTGTTCCATGCAAAGTTTGGCGGATCTAGGTAGAACTTTTTAAGTTATGAAACCAAAACCAAGATAACCCCAAACTCAAAGATATGTCTACAGAATTAGATTCAGTGATCTCAGTGGATAAATCTATACCTTGCAGCAGAACAAATTTGTTTGAAACTTTTGAGGGAAATTATGATTCAGAAATCCATATGAGCCAGAAAGTGTGATGAAACTGCTGAATTTAGATCTAGATATAGTTTGGGCAAGAGTGCTAGTAACAGAAAAGGAAAGAGAAAAGCGTCAGCTAGACCTGCAGAGCGTTTTGCGTTATTCTCAACACTTACTATAAATATTCATGGAATAAAGAATAACAAATAAAGCTTTGGGGTTAGTTTCTTTTACAAATTTTTTGTCATTTATATGGTTTTAAAAAAAATTTCTGAAAAGGTAAAAAAATCACATTGATTTTGAGAATTTATTGCAAAAAAGTATAGTTGATCAAATCTTGCTTTTTATTTTGTTAGACAGATGGTCATTTGAATGTATAAGTGTGAAATTTTTATGGCAGTATCTATATATTGAAAGCTCCTACAATTTTTTGACAATACCCTTGAAAACCCCCAATCTCAAGCGCACATAGGCTTTACCGACTCCCTAGTCTCCAGTGAGTAAAAATTTTAATTGCCTATTCATAGATTATTTTGGCAGCAAATTGCAAATTTATATGTGACAGGCCCACATAAAATGAGTCATTTGTTGTCAATCAGCTAACAGAGACATAAATAAAATGGCTGATCAATGTTAGATATATTTTTTTTTAATTTGCATTTATCAAAATTTAACAATTTCTAAACATTTTGAAATCAATATAGCATATATGGTTATGAATCTAAAAGTAAAGGCCAATCCTAGTTACAAAGGACTTATAAAAACTTTTAAAATTGGATGCGATTTTATCAAAATTTTAGAATTTTGAAGCTGCCTAGTCTGATAACTTGAAACGGGCATAACTTTACTTAGAAACGTGCTAAAGTAAAATTCTTTCACATTTGAAAAATGAAAGGAAATTAAAAGGCCTTTTCAACAGTATCAAAATGTCATATTTGAGAAATATCTAGAAAGGACTGATTATTTATGGTTAGATCTCAATTTTTATGCTCTATGTGTTGTTGAAGTGTTATCTTGTCTCTTTATCTGTTTTGTTTTGCTTCTTTTGAGATACATGGAACATAGCTATAGTATGTCGAGTTCATCATTTTAGCTCCTTTGCCTCTAACTAATCACAAACCATATTCTAAGAGACTACTCTTGTTGGACATATTTTCACTTAATTTACTTACTGCAATGATTTTATAGCTACCTGAAAGATTTAATATTGTGACAAACTTTGTTTGAGCCTCTGATTTTAAACGGATACACTTGTAAATGTCTTGTTCTTGTATTGAAATTTATTACTCGAAGGCGTCCATGGTACTTACGTACTAGCTCAGCTCCTCACAAGACATCTGTTTCCACACCTTACATGGACTCAGCAGGTGTTGGCAAAGTGAACACTATTTCCCAGGCAGTGTTTGAGGGTATGACGCACAAGAATGAAGAGGAATGTAACCAAACCACTAAAGGCCCCATAATGGGTGGATGTCCTTGCAATGTGGACAGTGACTGCTACATTAGTAAGTTCATAGGAAATGTCAGTATTCCCTCAGGTTTCAGTGATCTTTTTTATACAGGTAACCTTTTGAACCCTGATCTGTGCATCCAAACTACTTTTTTCACCTGGCTTTTCAGGAGGCCAAGGCTAAATTATGAAAAAGAATAGATAACTGCCAGATTTATGCAGTTACTTTTTTTTCCTTATCGGACCATACAAGACATGAAGTGTGCATAGGCTTTTTCTCTTATTAAGCAAAGGAGCCAGCAGGATTATAACAAAATTATAGCTCTCAAAGGAACATTTCTTGGGTTGAACTTCCTTATTTAAAAAAAAATTGAAGCATCTATTGAATGAAAAATATGTGATTTTGGCCAATATTTAGGAAAATCTGAAATAAGATTGCATGTTTGTGCTTAACATCTTTCTTTTACTTGTTGTTAATGTTTCAAAATTTTTTAAAACAGCCTGAATATTACACCATAATGAAACCAGATCATGCTACAAGTTATCTACCTTCAGCTTATCATTTCTTTACTCTGAAATTAACACAACGACCCTGTGTTCTTCTATTCATGCATATTTATTTGCCTTTGGCATAAACTATTTAAATTTTATTCGGAATTTGAATGTTGATGCTTGCCACTTTGAGTTGTTATCCAGTCAAGGCTATTTAGATGCTATTAGAGATGGGCATTCTGTGGAATTTCGCGAATTCCTGATTTTTTTCCCCCCAGACCCCTCTAGTAAATGCTCCCACCTTCAGTGGTCGCGTTGTCCATGCAACTACCTCAGAATTTTTTTGGGGGTTGCCCATCTCTGAAGATGAAATGTTAGATCTTTATTAAAAAATTCAGACGTGCGATACCTTTTTAGGACTCAAATTGCACAGGTTGATTCATTAGTGTTGATTCCTTATCAGTCAAACACTTTTTTTCCTTAATGTGTGGACAGATTTTAAAGTTTAAAGCTAAATCTATCCTTATCCAACTGACTGGTTCTGTTTTCAATAATGCTGTTGCAAATAAGCTAAATCTATGCTTATCAAACGGACTGGTTCCAATAATGCCATTGCAAAGCATAAATTAAGTAATAAAAGCAGACCCTTGCCCAGTGAAACAGCTTTCTCAATCTAGCTGAGCGTGTCTCAGGGTGAATCACATTAGGCTTGAATGTACAAAGCTAGTTTCAAAAAGATGAGCTAAAGCACAGGCACATCAAGCTGATGGGTAGTCAGGAAAAGATGCACTGATATCTTGAAGACTTAATGCCTGGAAATGGGTTGATGATCAGTGCAGTATACAAAGCAATTGATTAGCCTGTAAGAAAACATAGATTGAAATATTTCCAGAGAATCCTACTTATATCTTACCTGTTTATTTGTTGTAAGTGAAGTCTAAAATGAAAATGAGATTCAACACCAAGCACCATTGGCTTACTCTCATGCAAGAAATGTTAAATAGTAAATATTCAGAGCTGCCAACTGAGGGGTTTAAAGTCTACCAATGGCCTCTGATTTTCTGTGTTTTTTGGAACAGATCTCAGGCATCTTCGTTTCAAACCTAATATCCTAATTTGAGATTTTTAGAGAGATAATATAGAAAGCACTAAGCGCAAAATTTTTGGGCTGAAAAACAACCTCTGCCTGGGCCCCAAAATTTGGGACTTGAGAATAAGAGGGTGCATAATTTGAAAAAGTTCTCACACTGTTGTTTGTGAAGGAATCTGTGTGCAACCTGGCAACAAATTAGACAAGATGTTACAAACGTACAAATGCGTACATTATGTGTAGCCTTAGTAGTTCTTTGATATGTGTGGTATATTTCGAAAGCTTAGAAGAATAGTGATTTGTATGCCTTGGTAAGTCATTATCATTGTTTCTTTATTCTCTCAAAATTTCAAACCTGTACGATAAGTACTTTTTGCATTATGATTAAGAGAAGCACGTTAGATCTAGAAAATTTGAGATCACCATTTGGTATCGGACCGCTAAGGCAAGGCTAGGCCTTGACAATGACAGGTAGAGATCGCGCCCATGGTGATTTTACTTTGGGAGAGAAAGGATAGATATCATTGTCTTATATAAACTATTTGTGAAGTAATTCATTTATGTATTTCTAAAATAGCTTCAAGTTTAGTTTGTGAACTTATAAAATATGATATATCTTGTTGCTTGAAAAGATTATACAATAAACCTGATCTCCCTTATCAAATCTAGCTTTTGAACTCGCCCGTCATACGTTGAACTGTCAATTGCTGCTCTACCTACAATGATATCGTTGCGGCAGGCATTATGTATGACGTTATTATTGAAGGAAGTTGAAAGACATCCTGTAGTATTTTATAGAGTGAAGTCCTAAAAGTATCATGTTTTAATAAGATTTGCCAAAGCTAGATCTAGTTTGTAAGCATTACACTAAAAGCACTTTTAAGCCTGCATTATGGTTCTTTTCTGTCTTTGCATTGCACATGACGCTATTTAATGTTTGTACAAGTAAATTTCTTAAGAAATTTTGAAGTTAGTGGATAAGCATTTATCAATTATTGATAGCACATTTTTCCCGATCCTTGCTTTTTTT
>BLXT01004995.1:123913-135923 GCA_019648995.1 Plakobranchus ocellatus
AGCTTTGACCACTCTTTGATGGGGGTAGCCATATTGGAACCAGTAGTGTTCAATAGTGCGTTCATCAATGGTGCTAAAACTGCGAACCGTGAAAGTTAATTTGTTGTACTGGTGTTTCCCGTTTACAGAATTAAAAAAATATGGATTGGTTCAAGAATTATGCCCCTTTTCCTGTTTCTTTTTGGATGTCCCTCGTATGTTTATCAACAATCATCTCATCAATGGATAAATGTTGGAAAGGGGAGTAGACCTCACGGAACCTGCTAGTGCTACAAAGAGATTTTATGAATGGTTCAGTCTTTTCCTTGCTTTCAGGCCCTGGCAGGCCTTTGTGGAGCATGGTTTGAAAAATGCTCAAAAAGCGCCCATGGGTGAAAAGCTGATGGTAAACTGGCTTGTATAAAACGGGTCAGTGACTAGAAACTTTGAATCACTGCTTTTGCTCAAGCCTGGGTTGTGGTGGCAAAGAACTTGTGGATCTCAGCCTGAGTAATAGGATACCAGGTCTCAAAATGAGATCTAGCTTGGGGTGGATTGTTCTACTGATATCTTCTCACTGCAAAAGAATTGATTGATTTAACCAGAGAATTTATGATGTCCTCAGTGAAGATGAAAAGGAAAGCATCTATGACCAAACAGTTGACAGCTAAAATGCTTGGCTGAACGCCAGGTGGTTTTTTAGCCAGGAACCTGAAATTGTAATTTGATCGATCTCCTTGAGTGGCAGGGCCCAAGTCACTTTTTTCATTAGGGCAAGCCCTAAATCTTGCTTGATCTGTGACTAGATCTAGAGGTACGGAGAGGAAAAGCAGCATCAGAATTTGATGGCCCAGATCTAGGTTTGGACAATTTCAAACATGATGGTAGTTATCTCTTATATTCATCACTTGAATCAACCAAAGCTTCACTAGATTCGCTGCCATTGTTATTTAGGGCTGATAACACATCCTCTTTCCAAAAACGTTTAGGAGGCCTCACAATTCTTTTTCAGATAGTAGTAGTAACCATGATTTATCACAAAATCACAATGCAACAATGAAGTGGATTACCTTTTAAGAGCAGTGAAAATTCTCAAGTGTAGATCTAGGTTAGACTCAACTAAAAAGCATTCATAACGCATTAAAGCCATGTCCAAACTGAATGTGAACCTGTCAACATCTGCTAGAATGGTAAAATGTGGATTTGGTAATGATAACATTTTAAATATAAACTTGGATAGGGTTATTAATTGGGTGTGATTATGTTTTGGAATGCAATAGAACCTTTGATGATGGGACCGATGATGATGTTACAAAGCAACAGAGCCTCCGTTGATGCGACGAAGTTTGACCCTACATAGGAACAAAGCGTCTGTGATGCGAGTGATTGAGTTAATGCGGCATTTCGCGTGAAAGACAAACCACCAAAATATAAAAGGAAAAAAGACTGCTGTATAAACAAAACTAGGGTCACTAAATGTGGTTAGAAGCCTCTAACCTAAAATAGTGTTATCCTCTCATAACGTACGTGAGATTTCAGTTGTCAGTAATTGGCAGAGCCTACTTTAACAGGCTTTGTCGACAATTTTCAACAGACTCAGTCAAGCAAGAGACCCTTCAACAGTGCACATCTCTTGGACAATGGAAGAATAACCCATTGGCAAGCCAGGTACGTTTGGTGTTCAGTAAGTAAAAAATAACGTACTCGCGGTAAACTTTAAGTAAAAAATAACGTACTCGCGGTAAACTTTGTAATTCTATGACATACACATTTGTTTTAGTAGTGGGGTTTTTCTGTAAGATGAAAAACAGACAAACAAACAAACCAATAACTCATTGTAACCTCATCTTGTTGATAATTAAAAAAATACTAAAATTACGATTGGACTCGATGAAACTAGACGCCGGTATCTACATAATCCGGTTAGCTAGGTCTTTTTTTTTCCCGTCAAATTTATAGTTCTTAAATGAATAATGATAGAAAAGGCGTAAGGCATGTTCTGGTCTAACCTAGGGCTTATTGTAAGAAAAGCATAGGAGTATGTAAAGTATGACGAGAACTCTCGTGTTTGGATAAGGTACATAGGTGGAATGTCACAAAGGTTTTCTTTTTGATGTGCCGTAACGTGCTTTCTTGTGGTGATTTATTGTTACATTTCAAATGTTAATTATGCTGCTTAGGTAAGTAAGTGATCCAAATCTAATTTTTCTCCATTCAGAACTAAATTTTCTTTTAAATCCTGCCTAATTTTTTCAATAGTTATCTTAAGGTTATCAGTTTGTCTTTAAAAGTGCCATACTGACTGGGCAACAACTCGATTCTCAGACTTTTCTTATAGCTAAGTTTTTTTTAGTGGGGTGTTGGTTGAACAATAGCAAGCAAAAATGTGAACCCAGTGTGAAATCAGTAGGGACCCTTTTGACTTGAATTTAATGTTGAGCCTGCCACCAAAGTCATGGCCTATTGAGGGCCTGAAAACCTAAGTTACGTCATGGATGAACAATGTTTTGAATTTCAACTTTTGCTTGTTGGTCTAGGTGATGTTCATTTTGAGTGTAACCTACTAAATGATTGTATTAATGGATGAACTAGCAAAGTGCAAGTTAAGTGTTGTTAAGAAAACCAAAAGTCCATAACTATTGATCTCGTAAAATTTAATTTAAATTCTTCAATGAAATTTAATTTTAACACTTGAAATTTAATGACTGTCATTCTCTGGTTGGATTGGCATTAGATTGATCCAAATGTTCTGGTGTATGGCCAAGTTATGATTAGGTTGATAGTCTCTTTATCTAGATTGCCTCGAATTTTCTCATACTTTTCAAAAAGATTTTGCATAAAAATATTGGGTAAAACTTTCTGGGATCAAGGGCTCATTACTGCAACAAGCCTGAGATACATTCTAAGATTATAAAACCCAAAAAGGACTTGGGTACGTGACATATACTCAATCGTACTTTTTTAGAAGATTTGAAGAGGCCATCTCTTTTTCAGATGGCATTTGCATGTCTGTGTCAAGCTTACATATAAACACAGTATGTATGTAACCCATTGTTTTAAAAAAGAGAACAACATGAATCACAAACATGTATTGTTTTATTTATTTTCTAAGTTTTCTTAGGCTTCTGCTGGCCACTGAGAGCTTTCTAGGGTTAGGGGACCCCCTTTAAAGTTCTCAAAAAAACCTTATGACACAGAGTAGCAATGAATAGATACCAGTTAGTGGGCTTGATTTTTGATTATAGCCATTTTACATAGATTTCAAATTACAATTATCAGTCGGGGAGTTAAAGGCCATTGACATATATAATCTTAACTCTTAATTTACCAGACCCTTATAGAATTTTGATAGCCAAATTATCAAAGTAAGGAGCATAACTCTTAATTTTTTTCATAACAGGTGCCGCTAAAAAATTGTATAAATTCAAATATTCTAAAAATCACCATATATTGGAGAAATGAACAAGCTTTCTTCTCATATATAACATGTTATGCTTTAATATCAAGAAATTGTGAAAAAAAAATAGTAAAAAATGACCATCCCTATCAGACTATGCCTCTGAATCTGGGTCCGAGCCCAACTCTAGATCTAGAGTGCCACTGTTCCAATCTTCATTGTCTACCCCTCTATCATCATTACTCATATTACTTTCATTGTCTGTATCTTCCTATTCCTCATCAACAGTGTTATCTACTTCTTCATTTTTGGTTCTGGACGGACAAACTGGCTTAAGAAATTGAAAGCCATTTAAAAAAAAATCACTGTATCACAGCTTCTATTCAACCGATTCTCATGCAGTAAAGAACAAATGAAAGTAGAACTAAAAAAGAGCTCTCTTGCGTTAGAAACTGAAAAAATAAATAGGCTCTGTTCTGTACAGAAAAAGTGGATGCTAAACGCAAATATTAGCGGGCGATTTGGTAAAATACGAGTACGGGCGATACCGGACGATATGGTAATTTAAGAGTTAAGAACCCCTAAGAAGACCGGGCCCTAAAGTGTCTCAGTAATGTGTCTGTCCTCACCGAACATGGAAAGAGCATCAGTTTCTCTTATTCAATTTGACAGATCACAAGAATCAATGACAGCAAACATATAGAGAAGATTTATCCAAGATTCCCAACCAGTGCAACACATGTAGGTGGACAGTACAGAAATAGCTGTTATATCATTCCTCTAAGCGTGATCATAAGGAAGTTTTCAAATGTGGATGTTACTTTTAGTTAGAGATCGGTGTTGTTTCATCTCTGTTAAGAAGCGATTTATGTTTGATTTGTTTTATATGTTACTAAGTTGCTGAGAGAAGTTAAATGAATCATTACTCACTGGATACTGAATGATTTTATGCTTGTCAACTGTGTTGATATAATCAATTTATAATTTTGATTTAGTTTTAAAAGCACATAGTATGTATCATGATCCCTGTAGCATTTTAGTGTTGTGCTTTCAAAAATAACAAGTAGCCAAAATTTGTCAATCTGTGTCCTCTTATCATTTATGGCACCAATACAGCTTGTTTTCTTTTCTGAAGATCTTCTAATGCCATTTTAAATGCTTGAAACCAATAGTAATGCATAGCGTTCTGAACTGTACTGCAACTTTAACTCAAGCTGATATACCAAAAGCATTATAATTTTACTTTCATCATAGTTTATTTCACAAATCTTTAAAAATCATTTTTGTTACAATGTTATGGCAGGGCTGCTGATCGCTTTATCCTTAATTTTATGCAAGCTCTTGTGTTAATGAATTAACACACATAATCGCAGCTATAGTATGATTAATTGTGGCTCTCATCGTTTGAAGATAGTAGTTTTACTCTGATCTGTTTAAATTAAAAGCCCTTGGGAGGTCAAATTGGTCGATGTTTGAAAGTTTACCGCTCCACCACATAAATTAAATAACATGTTCAGAGTTCAAACACTATGTAAATGGGTTGCCATGCAATGAACTGTTCAATGTAAACACATGTCCTCAAAAGTTTAAAACTGTTTTGTAAGTAAGATTCAATTTTGTTGCGATTTCACTCAACATCCTTCCTGCAATTTTTTTATGGTAAAATATTTCCCAAGATGATAGGCTAAGGCACAAAAAGTGCATAGGTTCATCAAGCAACCATTTTTCTACATTGTAAAAGATTATTTTTCTGTATCATATGATACGATTTGAACGTTTGATAGTATGTAAACATACATGTACATGATGTACTCAGTTTTATGCTCTATTAAGACCAACATTGATATGTTGAGATCACTAAAGCCTTGTGATTTTAATATAATTTTAAGTACTTCTCATATTATTTTTATTCTACAGATAATATACTTTTAACACCCTGCATCATCTGATTTCTTTTTATTAAAAAGTTTAATGTATGTAATCTTTTCATTACAGGGATTTTTTTTGCTTTCATGGACATTATAATTTTAGGGTGTATTCTGTATAAGTAGCATTTTTTTAAATCTCTAGGATGTTTATTTTTCCACATTGCCTAAGCTTCTGATTTATTTTGAAATATTCAATACCATTTCATGCCATTCAAACTTTTGTTGTTATGTAACATACTCATTCTTTTATACTGTTATAAGAACATCATGGACGAATTAAGATCATTGGATGGTCCTAAAATTTTTATTTATAAATCCTTTTTGTAATACTGCACTTATTATTTTTATGTTACAGAGGCTTTCTAAAGCACTATGTCATCTTGTTTCAAGTCACTAAAAAGTTTGGTGTTGCATAACCTTTTCCTTTCAGAGAGTTTTTATGTTTGCCAACATTGAAATTTTACTGTATTCTGTACACGCTGAGAAAATATCTGTACAATGCCATGGATTTTTCTTTTTGTATACTGCTTAAGTTTCTTGTAAAATTTTAAAATATGTATGGCAGTATTGAAATGTTTTTTTGTTCAATAACTTACACAGTTGATCTATCTAACTGTCCTCTGCCCATCTTGAGCTCTGTTTCAGCAAGTAAAGCTGTGTTAATATGATCATATTAAAACACCCCTTGGTCTCCAATTCAGTTTTTGTGGATTTATCTCATGTTTCTGTTAAAATGTGCCTTTAGTTATGTGTGATTGTGTTACCAGTAATGTACTATTTTAATTTATGATGGCTCTTACTTTACACATGGGCAGAATAAGACATTGATTTTGACTAATACTAGAAGCTCATACATTAAGTTACGGAAGGTGATACCTTACACCTTAATCTCTTCACATTGCACTACAGGTTAAGATTTTGCCTCTGAGCTCTGAATGCACAAGTGCAACAGAAATTATTCTTTGTACATATATTTATAATTGGTTATTTATATAGAGAGCTTATTACTAATAGACACTTTTGCACAGTGATACACAAAATTGAAATCATACTGAATGTGTGCAAAAGGTTTAAACTAAAAATTCCTTTTTCTGTGACGAATTGAAGAAATAAATTCTTGACTAATGCCTTGGTGGACAATTTCTCAACAAATAAATTATAATAGATTGCAACTTTCTATGTAAAAATTAATCTTTTTATATTGTTAACACTGTTTAATGTTGAAAGGTTATTAAGCTTTAAATTTCTTTTAACCCTATCTATATGTGACGCTAGACTGTCTAGCATCAACTTTCTTTACCACTGTGTACGGAGTACTAGACAGTCTAGGGTCAACAAACACTCTTGCGTCAAGCTTTGGAATATTTTATCAAACAAACTGTTATGGTCAAGGAAAAATAACAATGTCAAAATAAAACTTAAACATTTTCTGGTTTTAAAATCACGTCCCTGTCATGATATTTGCGAAATTGAATTTAAAAAAAAATCCCTCTTTTTTTGTGAAAGCACATAGAACATGAAAATTGTCCACAAACAAAGATGGCGTCGTCTAAAACTAGATCCAGATTCACTGAGCGAGAGGCATTAGAATTGGTATTTCAGGATGGTTCTGACGATGATTTAGAAGTTGACCATTATGAATCTGAACCTTATGATAGAGATTTGTTTCAAGATGTACCAGACTCAGAATCTGGAAGATCTTCCATTATATCTAGATCTACCCTGAGAGACGAAAGTCTAGATCTAGACGTGGCCATTTGACTGATGCTGATGTGAGTGGAGTAGATGAGGGGGATGATAGAGCAGTTAAACCATCGAATTTTGATCTAGATGTAGATCTAGCTTACAATGCTGACACTGAGGTTGAGGATGGAAAAATGATGACGAGGATGGTGATGATGATGAAGGGTGGGTTAGAAATCTACAATTTTCCAAGATACCAGTTAGGCTGGTTTGAAATTTGATGTGGGTGGTAATCCAAATGATCTAGATTTCTACTGTCTCATCATCACTGATGAAACAATCAATCAATGGAAAGTAGAAACCAATAGATATGCATGGAGTTGCATCGATGAAATGGGACTAGGCCAGGCAAATCTATCACCCAAAAGCATCTACAACCAGTTGAGCCCAGTAACTTTAGACGAGATGAGAAGATTTGTCATCATGATCCACACTGGGTTGATACCAAAGCCCAGGCTTACTGATTACTGGTCATTGGATCCTGCTCTCCACACCTCATTTTGTGCCAAAGTTATGCCAAAAGACAGATTTAGAGCCATATTGAGCTTTTTTCATATTGTCAACAATGAAAACTTCATTCCATGTGGAGAAGAAGGCCATGATCCTGTGCATAAGATCAGACTTTTCATTGATCACCTCAACATATGCTTCAAAGAAATGTATGTGCCTAGAAAGAAAATCTGTATCGATGAAGCTATGTGCTTTTTCAAAGGGAGATCTAGATTCAAAATTTATAAGAAGGACAAACCCACAAAGTGGGGATTTAAATTTTATGAATTGTGTGAGAGCAAGAGGGCATATGTCTACAATTTTGAAATGTTTTGTGCTGACAAACGGTTGAGCAACAAGCCGACTGATGTGACATTGCAACTCATGGACCCTTTACTGAATAACGGATATCAACTATACATTGATAATTATTATTGCTGTCTGGAACTTGCTCAGCAACTTGTGCAGAGAAAGACAATGCTCTGTGGGACTGTTTGAAGAAACAGAATTAGAATGCCTAGAGATCTAATGGATCAAAGGGTAGCAAAGGGAGAACTTGACTACCGACATAATGGGCAGATAATATAATAACAAAGTGGATGGACAAGAGAGAGGTCATTACTCTCTCAACTATGAGTAAACCTTCATTGAGAGTGACTCAGGGTCGGTTTGAACTGAAAAACAAACCTCTTTCCGTCATTGATTACACAGGTCACATATCAGGAATGGATAAGTCAGACCAACTTCTATCCTACTGTCCATTGAATTGCAAATCAGTAAAATGGTGGAAGAAGCCCTTTTTTCATCTGCTAACATTATCCCTTATTCAGTCACATATCTTGTCAAACAAGTACGGAAAAATTAAAGGCCAACAAATTCAACCTCTGGACATCTTTGTCAAGGCTGTCATCAAGGGATGGGTAGATGCATGTGCTCCTGAATGCCCAGCTATTGGGCCACTCACCACCCTGGATCGTCTGAATGGGAAACATTTTGTGACGTATGTGCCCTCACCCCCTGAAAAGACCACAACATCTTACAGAAACTGTAAAGTCTGCTATGACAAGGCTTTGAAGGCAGGCAAAAGCCCTAAAGCAAAACGCAAACAGATTAAGTTCTGGTGCAATAAGTGCTCAGTAGCTCTCTTTCTAGAACCATGCTTTAAACTGTTCCACACGAAAAGAGACTACACAGTGTAGCTGTGTTTTTCAGAAAGTTAGCAGCTTTTAAATTAATTGTAAATAGATGTAAATAGTTTTTTGTTTCAAGTCGTTGTGGACATATTTCAAAGTTGGTGTTACAGTTCAATATAATTTTTCAATATATTATATTTAAAAAACTTGACAAATGAGTGTTTCTCACATCCATGTGTCTTTTTGTGTCTGCATTTGATTTTTTCTTTTTGGCCTGTCTTGTTTTTGTTGCTATGGTAACGTCCCCTTTGAGAAAAAAACTTTTTCCTCATATTTACCTCATTCTATAAGTTCTAATGATAACATTCATTCTTCACATAGCATACTTTGATAAATTTATGACTTGCATGATTTTTCTAAAAAAGGCCTAAACTGCTACGTTCCCATGGAATTTAGCCTTTCAATTCAAAGAGACCGGCCTGTAGGGAATATAGCATTGCTAGGGGCTACGTCTAGATAGAGTTAAGCTTTTTTTTTTGTTATTTCAAGTGCTTTAAATTTGAAAGTTTTAGGCAAAGTGAACAGCAAAGAAAGTAAAATTATTCCTGTAATTTAGAGGTTTTTCAGTTTCATCCTGTACTTTTCAAATAAGTCTCATGAATAACAATTTTTAAAAATTGATTGCAGATTAACCAAGAAAATTAACAACATGAATGGAATCCCCAATTGCTATCTTCAGTTGGAGGATGGCTCAATATATTCAGGCTTGCCATTTGGGAAACTTCAGAGTGTCTCAGGAGAAGTTGGTATGTAGACATTGGAAGAAAATAAGGCTTAATTGTTGGTGCCATATATAGTTTTCAATTTAAAAAAAAAATGGGAATGGGAAAAAAAAACATTGATGAATGAAAAAGTTGTAAAAAGATCAGAAATGAAATGCAATATCGTTGTAATGGATGAGGATGAAAGGAAAATGTCTAGACTTTTCTCCAACAATTTTTGTTTTCAGTTTCTCCAAGCATAACTTTTTTCATCCTAACTCTTACAGTCTTTCCTTAAATGAACAAATATTGCAGCAAAATACTACATGATTTTAATCAAATGAAGATTTGGAATTGTTTGCATTGATTTGATACTACACTGTTGTCTATTAATTACATAATTATTTTTCTTAGTATTTCAAACTGGCATGGTTGGATATCCAGAGTCCCTAACAGATCCATCATATCATAGACAAATATTGGTATTGACCTATCCCTTAATTGGGAATTATGGAGTTGGTGATAAAGAAACAGACAAATATGGATTGCCACATTGGTTTGAGTCTGACAAAATTCATGCTGCAGCACTTGTAGTGGGAGATTTTTCAGAGCAATACAGTCATTGGAGTGCCAAGAGGTCCCTCTCAAATTGGCTAGAGGAGCACTGTGTGCCTGGCATATATGGTAGGTTGTTTTAATTTTAATGCAAAAAAGGAAACAAAACAAAAACTTTTTATATGAAAGTGAGGTTTGAGCAACCTGTTCAAAGATTGTACATATTGAGCCATTCCAAAATAGAGCCTATAAAAACCTGACAAAAAAGATCAGAAAAAAGTGCAAAGAATCATTCAAAATTTAGTTTACATATTCTATATCTATTGGCCTGAGTAAAATTAACTCTAAAATGATAATGTTTCAATTTGTCATCTGCCATATGCAGCTACAGAAGAAAATAAACGCAACAAAGGGACCGTTTTCCATGCTGTTCCCATCTCATTTTTGATACCTTAATACCTTTTATTTATGCCTATGTTGGGCTGTAAAATTTTGGCTATGTTCTTGTGTCCAGCTTTTGGCACCAACACTTCCTTATTTTGTTGTTTATTTTTCCTGTTTAAAAGCACTTTTTATTGTTAATACAAGGTTTTGAGTGTTAGCAAATTAACCTGGTTAGCTCTAGGATGGATTCAAAGGGCTAGTATTCTTATAATCAGAGGTGCCACATTTGCGGTTTTGGCAAATTATTCTTAAAATTATGGCCTCCCTAAAATTATTACAGGCGACACTGCGTAAGTCGAAGTCGCTTCAGTCAATTTTCATTCAAGTCGATCTTTTGTCTTGGAACCACCCCCGTAGAAGACTTGTTAAGAAGGGCTACTGCATAACTCGATTTTTATCTAAGTCGATCTTTTACTGTTCGGCGCTGTTCATCAAAGAACGCTTTTTCTCCGATACTAGCCCTATACTGTACAATTCACCTTGTGCTTCATTTTCTATCCCTTTATTACAGTCGTAGGACGCGGCCACAGCGGGAAGTTTTATTTGTGTGTGTGTGTTTAAGAGGTAAAGGGAGGGAGGGTGTTGCTCATCACAGGCCAACAATCTAGTCTGGAGGCAGGTCTTGTTCTAGATCTATTAACACTTATTACATCAGCGGCGACCCTTGTTTTGCCTTTGGCCGCATTGGCTGGCTTTTTCTAAACCTCAAAGTGTTTCTCTCTCTCTCTCTCTCTCTCTCTCTCTCTCTCTCTCTCCCTCTCTTTCTTTCTTTCCCTCTAGCACTGGGGCTATGCGACTGTGACGATCAAGCATGTTGATCATTTCCAAACAACGTATGTGTGTGTGATGTGGAGGGAGCCACTGGCCAGCTGGTTTTGATGGGAGGTGCGGGCAGTACTTGTTGAACAATTAGACTTGTCTAAGTCTAGTCCAATGTTAGTCCCATGTAATTTCCCCTTTACCCCTCCCGAAACCATCACACCTCCACTCTTCCCCTTTTCCTCAATTGAAGAACAAAGACCTAAGTGGTAAAAAATTTCCACTGTAACCAGCACAATATTTGTACTTCTCTAGATCATAGATACAATCTACAAACATGTATGCTCCCAGCCTCATTCGATCTTAGGCTAGAACTAGAAAAGGTTAACAGAAGGTCATCACTTGGGCGTATTATAAACCACATTGAAACATAGATCTACATCGGAAACTTAGAGCAAGGTGACCAGTGTAGACTTTGCCACTAACACGCACATTCGAACTTATTTATGAAATGAAAAAAAAAAACGGTAGCAAACCAAAAAAAATGAATAAAACAAAAACAAACAAAATTTCGACAACAGCAATAAGTACTTGTGATTACTGTTTAGGCACCAGTGAAGAAGGTGCATTTCCAGACATTTGGGCACCATGATGTTAAGCAAGACCAATCACAACACGATGACATTGAGAAGCTCAATTAGTTAAGTTTACAATTAGAGCCTCAAACGTCCTATCTAATAGTTTAATAATGAATATAAAAATAGATGAACCTGTGAGCGATGTTGGTAAAGGAAACTGGGGTTCAGCAAATACCCCCCCCCC
>BLXT01004995.1:154056-167623 GCA_019648995.1 Plakobranchus ocellatus
TTGAATATAGTATCAAAATACATCTTTTTAGGTTTCAGAATATCTTATCTTTCGATAGAAAACATTCAAAAGTCCATTTATTTTTACAAAAGTGCTTCATTTGGGCCGCAGAGAATGTAGGCGTGGCATCGATCACCGGTGATCGAAATCTCTATGTTGGTGCCATTGAGAATTAAAAAAAAATTACTTTAATGAAAACAAACAAATGGACAATAATTTATATATTTTTTTAAAATCACTGTTCCTATTTTATTGCAAAATCAATTGAAACTTCCTCCCTGAGTTTATTGTTAGCTGATGCCTTAGAATTCAGTAACAACCTTTTATGTTGATACATCTGGCTGATGTCTATTGGTTTTCTATCCATGATGGTTTTGATTTTTTCATGAGTATATTTTACCAAATATTTTTAAAAATTGCCTAATTTCTTTCTTTTTTTAAATTATGATTTCATATTTTTTTATTTCTGCAGATGTAAGTTATAAATGTAAATGTGACATTTCCCATATTTTGTCGAGGTCTGCTGTGGTGTAAGTGGCTCTTTTGTTAGTGAATTTGTCCTGAATCTGCTTGTTTTCAGGTTCAAATATGTTTTTAGTTGTGGGGCTTCCAACTTTGTTCCATTATAGGCTGTTTGCTATGTGTAATAGCTTTGGTCTGTTGTGAAACATTTTAACAATATTCTATAGCAATGTGTCTTTCTTTTTTCTCCAAGCCTAAAAGATAAAAGCATACAATTTTTTGTCCATTTAAATTGAGAGAAAACAGAAAAGAGTGGAAAAAGTGTGTTTGCCCAAGTCAAGGATAAGAGGAAAAATCAACTATTTACATTTCTTCAATCATCACAATCTCCACAGGCTGAGCAAGCAGCAGAAAGATTAGGCTATCCTGTCCTGATCAGAGCAGCTTTTGCATTAGGTGGTCTTGGTTCTGGATTTGCAGAAAACCGCGAGGAATTGCTTCCTTTAGTGAATGCTGCATTTGCCCACACATCCCAAGTGCTTGTTGACAAGTCCCTAAAAGGATGGAAGGAGGTTGAATATGAGGTGGTCAGAGATGCCTATGACAATTGTATTACAGTGAGTTTGCATTTCTTCATATCATTGACACAGTTAAAAAAAAAATCATCTTGTTATATCTTACATGAAATAATCATTAATCCATATTCTATTCATCAGCTGATTACATCGTTGAATGTGTATGGTCAAAATGCCCATGACTTATAAAGCCGATGACACGCGTTTTCTCTGAGAGTCTTGGTAATTCCTGGGTTCATTCCCTTTGACCCATTAACCTTCTATTTTTTTTTCATGAGTAATTGATCTACTTGTTTTTTTTGGAACTAAGTGGTAAATGAAGCACGAAAGTCCTATGATCCAGAATGGTCAGAATGGCTGAGCGAAGAAATCTCTTTGAAACTTTTGATGCAAATGAAAGTGATAGTAACTTTGATGTTGATTTAGAAGCAGTTCTTAGATCTAGTGATGAAAGATACAATAGTGGGGATGATTCTGTCATCTCTGATGAGTCTATAGATCCAAATATGCCTTCTACATCCACAGCTGCCAGACCTAGATCTAGACTTGGATCTAGCTCTACCCAAGCCAATGCTAATCTTGAACCATAGGTTCATGTTACTACTGATGCAGAAAGAGATATTCCTATTGAATTTAGACCCATACATATAGGTTTAGTAAATGTAGCAGATGAAATTACTGAACCTATTGACTTTTTACTCCTTTTTTCCCAACTATCTTCTTGATATCTTGGTCAGGGAAAGTAATCGCTATGCACAAGATTTTTTTAACAAAAAAGAGACTTTATTGGCTTCTTACACACCCCAAATCATGTTCTCATAATTGAAGGGGGGATTACAGCTGAAGATCTAAAACAATATTTAAGATTGCTTGTAAACATTGGGAAACACCCAAAAAAATTTTGGCTGACTTCTGGACAACCCAACCAAATGAGCTGCAACAAGGCTATGGGTGTAAGCATAGACATCTTAATTAAGATATGAATACCTTAATTGAGTAACAGAGGTATGAATACCTTCTGTTTATGTATTTGTATGACTATGCAATAGCAGACCAGCCAACTTTCTGTTTTTGGCGGGAAAAATTCCGCTAAGCGCCCATAAATTCTGTTTTCCGGCCTGCCGCACTAAAATCCCGTTCAGTTATCCCAATGGACTATGGAAAGGAAAACAAATCATCTTGTTTCATCCTCTGGATCCATCTGATATCAACTGACATGTACTCTTTACCTATTTAAATAGCATTGATCATTTTCTTAAATTATTATCGATATAACCCAAGTATCATATATCAATTCACAGTCTTGACAGCTAAAAAAATCCTTCCCTTCCGCCTAACCTTACTTAATTAATCAAACAAGAGTTCAGAAGCATGAAACACTTGCATTTTTCACCGATAGACAAACAAGTAAGCAATGATAATAATCATTTTAAAAGTCAACATTGTCCATGATGCAGTAGGCCTAGAGTGATAACTAGCCTACCAATAGATCAAAGAAATCAAAGGTTGGCTTTTGGGAGTTGTCAGTTGCAGCCTGACCTTCAAGTCAGCCCCAGATCAAAGTAATTTGAGATGTTGAATATGTTTACATGAATGGTGATGTACATACAAACTGCCTAACATGTACAAAAAAAAAACTAACTCAATACCGCATTTTTTATAATACATGGATCTTATGAATAATACTCAAGATGTTTTGTCCTAGATTTACTTTAAAAAATCCTATTAGATCTGCACACCGAGTTAAAGTGAGATCTAATGCATTGAAGGCTAGCTGCCTTATTATCATCCAATCTAAATCTCTCTCTCTCTCTCTCTCTCTCTCTCTCTCTCTCTCATCTTAAATTGCTGAGTTTTAAAAAAGCAATTTTCCTCCTCTTTAGTTGTTAGTGTCAGTGTGGATAATTTTTCTTCTTAGGTAGTTTTCTGATGTTTTCTTTGTCCAGTCTCTCTCTCTCTCTCTCTCTCTCTCTCTCTCTCTCTCTCTCTCTCTCTGCCTCCCTCCTTTTATCACTCTGTGAGTGTCTCTCAGTAACTCTCTCTCTCCCTCCTTTTATCACTCTGTGAGTGTCTCTCATTAACTCTCTCTCTCTCTCTCTTTTGCTCAATCTAAGCAATATCAAGATCCAGGACTATTTCTATTTTTGTGAAACTCTTAAATTTGTTTCTTGATATAGAATCAAAATTTGATAATGGTCCTAGAGATATAATTTAGGCTTTAGTCTAGGCCTAGATTTACACAGACTTGACTTGTGTAGACTAATCTGTGTAATTTTAAATAGATCAAAAGAAAACTCATAGATTACAACTACATACTCTGAACAGCGGTATGTAACGGTTTACTCTCAGAGCTGTATGTTCTTGTGTCATAAACCAAGCTGTATGCCATTGATGCTTTTGGTCAGTGCATAGGGATGTACGTATGGCGCTCACTTGCAATGAAGTGACATGAAAGGAGTGATCCCTCCTCATTTTTATTGTGTGGTCTTTCTATGCTCGCAGTAATCTGATGGTAGAGATGCAGATGCTATACAACTACGTCTACGTGCTTTCTTGTGATTTCTTTCTTTTTTGGCTTACCTTTCCATGAGGTCGGAAATGGGTCTATGTAATTGCATAAGAGAAGGGTTAACTACGTAGATCTAAAACTTGATTTCTGCTAGATTCCCGTGATCTTCACACTTCACCGAGTCCTTAGTCAAGATTATTGATATGTATAAATTGGAAATTTGTAACCGTAGAGGAATTTGTGGCATGTGAGTTTGGGAGGAAAGGGGATGGGGGCAGGCCTATCATTTGGGATTGTTTTTGTTCAGCAGGCTAAGGGCTTTCTTCAGACCACTTTGAGAGTAGATCCTGTAAAATAAGGCCTGAAATGTATTACCCTCATAGAGCTCATCACCCATTTGGGCAAAAATTGTTGATAGGAATGATAACCCTAGTACAAATCCAAGACACTTAAGGATGGTTCAATTTATTGTTGAATATAAATAATTAAAACAGTTTGAAAAACCATATATGATGATCCAAACTATGAGATAGTAAAATCATTGCTTACGAACAATATGTTCTCAATAAATGTTCATTGTGAAGAGTTTCTCTAATAGTGCACATGCCAGATCTAGAACTAAATATAGATTTATGCTTCTTTGGTTCAATAGGCTATATAAAATTTTGTTTTCAAAACCAAACAGTGGAAAGGTATGGATCATAAAAAAAGGTAGAATGTTTAATTGCATTAAATGGAAGGCTACATTTATCGAGCAAGCCAATATTCAGATCTGATTCAGTGAGATAAACCTATAGGCCCCTATTTTAATGTTTAGTTCTATTTTTAAATGTTTGTTTAGTCTCCTTGGAGACAGAGATTAGATCTAGACAGTAGGCTTTTGCAAGATTTAAGTCAAGGTTTATTACTTAGTAAATGCTTGGGTCAATCAGCCTTGTTGAGTAGATAGTAATGTGTTTTTTTTTTCATACAATATTGAATAAAGAGAACATCAAGTTAAAAGTATATTGAAGCAATCTTTAAAAGCATTTAAAAGAATATCAATGAGAAGCATGTCAGAAAAGTGTGATGCCTTTAATGTGACTGATTTAATTTGATGAGCTAATTGTGACTGGATAATTCATACCTTCATCTAATGAATGCAATGAATTATATACCATCGCAATCTAGGCTAGAGATTTCCTTTTTATTTAATTTACAATGGATCCTAATATTAGGCCTTACTGAGATTCTGTAGACCTGTCTCACATGTTTTCTTTTTTTTATGTAACTTTCTTATATTGTGTGAGCTAGATTTTGAGTTTTATACACTATAGTGCACCTTAAAAAAATTCATCATCCAGGCCCTAAGCCTGCAGATCTTTAAGACTTGAGAAATGGTATTATTGAACTAATGGCAGTGAGTAGAGAGATACTTTTTGCATCTTTTAGAGTCGAAAATTCATCAATTAGCCTCTGATATTATACTTAAATGTTATGGAAAGTCTATGGTTGGGTATGTAATTAAAGTCTAATCCGGTTATCAATGCACATTGAATTATACTGGCATATTCCTATGAGACTAAATTCCTGCGAGTAAAGGTGACTATTCCTGAGAATACAGTTTGGGGTTGTCAGGTCTGCAATAGAATAAAAAACAATAAAAACAAAACACAATTAATTTTTAAGATTCAATATTTTATTTATGTGTGGAACCACATTTCTTTTTCGTCACTTTTACTGTTCACTATTTTGGTGCATGCGTTGTTCAAATTTTGAATTCATGGCTCTGCTCTCGATATAAAGTATTTGAACTATATATTTTTTGGAAAGGGCACAGAATTCTCCATCACATGTTTAATCTAAACTCTGTTGCAATTATTATTTGTGGTCAGTTTATGGCTTAAAAAGTCAAGAAAAGAAATGTTGACGACCATTTTGTGAAGGTCAAGGTCATGTCACGTCATATAATGTTAACACACACACACACAAATTACATTTTCAGAAACCCTATCCAATCCCCTTTCTAAAAATATATACTTTTATGTAGGTTCAATCAACAAGAAAGCAGGAAAAAAAGTTGAATTTTATTAAAAAGGGCCTTGGTCTTTTCCCAAAATATAAAGGGCAGAAATGGGGTTCAGAAAATGGCATTAAGTGGCACATGACTGACTGGTTCAAGTAAAGTGAGATATTTAAATTACATATGAGTCCTGGGTGTGACGTTAAGTTGCATCTGTCGGACAGCCGGCAACTAAACCGATAACCCTATTAATTTTAAATTGGTGAGGAGGGTAGTGGGACCCAGTAGGACTAAAAATAAGACCTGCAAAGGGCGGAAAATCCTTAATAGGACAAGGACCATCCATAGACCCCCACTGCCTAGTGGGTTAGTTGTGAAACAAAGGCTAGCGGAGAGCCCTCACACGTAATGGCCGTAGGCAAGTGGAAACCACTGCTGTAGCTTCCCAAGAAAAAAAATCATGATGCAGAACCAAGTTAAAAACCTTAGTTCACAACGGTAAGAGGGTTTATAGTTCCTGTCCAAATCCCTCATTTGGCAGAGATAGTCATGTGCAGCTGGTCCTCCATGTCGTCATCCAGCATCTGCTTGCAGAATTAATATCACACAAATATCAAAAGTTGCAACATGGAATGTGGGCACACTGCACCAAAAAGGAAAGTTAGAAAATGTTGTTAAAGAAATGGACAAAATTAAACTATATCTTAGGGCTCGCTGACATTAGATTAAAAAGGACAGGTTCCATGAAACTAGGTAGAAAAACACTATAATTTACTCAGGGGACAAAAACATGAAAAAGGTGTTGGTATCTTATTCGATGTAACAACAACAAAAAGTTTGGAGAGTTGGTGTCCAATTTCAGATAGAGTAGTTGCATCTAAATTGGTAGCCAAACCATTAAATCTAGGGTTTATTCAAGTGTAGCACCAGGATCTGACAGTGAAGATGTAGAAATAGATAGTTTTATGAAGAAATAGGAAAAGCAAAAGGCTATCTTAAATCCCAAGACATCATAATAATAATGGAAGATTTCAATGCAAAAGTTGGGGATGAAAGGGTAGAAGATGTTGTTGGGCCCAGTGGCATAGGGACTGTAAATGAGTGTCAAAGTAGGTTAATTGAATAGTGCCAAATCAATGACTTTACCATCACAAATATTTGGTATCAAAACCAGCCTAGGCGACGGTGAACTTGGAAGAGCCCTATGATAGAAGTAGAAACAAAATAGATTATATTCTCATTCAGAAGCGATTTCGAAACGTTGTCAAAACATCAAAATCACTGTCGGGAGCCGACTGTGATTCAGATCATATTCCAATCGTGTGTAAATTTAAGATAAAACAGGCTTATCTAAATTCCAAATGGACTTACTAAAATCTGATGAAAACTAAGAGACAAAATTGTATAGCTGTGCATAACAAATATGAGACTCTAAACATCTCAGAAGCAAAAATGAAAAATTTCCTTAATGAAGTCATAGAGAACGTTCCCAAAAAAAAGATGCAAAAGTGCGTAAGAAATGGATAATCAAAGAAATACTTGATTTGATGGAAGAAAGGCACAAATCAAAAAGTGTAGAAGCCAAATACAAAGACCTAAACCAAAAAAATCAAAATATAATGCTATGCAGCAAAAGGAGAATGGATTAACCAACAATGGCAGGAAATAGAGCTAAAGCTAAATATAGACAGCAAATTCATGCATGGAAAAATTAAGGACATCAGTGGCTGCATCAAATCAAAAGATGGAACAATGTTAATGGAAAAGAAGGAAATACTAAACAGTGGTCAGAATATATCAAAATCTTTTTAAAGATGGTAGGTGCAAAAAACCCAAAATAAAAACATAGAAGGCCCAACTATCCTTAAAGAAGAGGTAGAAGCAGCAATTAAGAAAAAAAAATGGAAAAAACCTCAGGGCCAGATCTGACAACAAAACTTTTTAATGCAATTTATTATAGGGGAACAATTTCAGAACATCTTTGTAAATCTGTGTTTATTGTTCTGCCTAAAAGACCAGGAAATGTAAACTTCATAGAACAATCAGGTTAACGAGCCATTTTACAAAACCTTGTTGCGCATTTTGATGCATAGAACGTGCAAGAGTATAAGACCAAAAAATATCTGATAAAATGACTAGAAATGCAATATTCACTTATGGAAAGGTGTACAGAAAAGATCTCCGCCTCTGTTTCATTCATTATTCCAAGGCCTTTGACAAAGTAAAACATCTAGAGCTGTTTCGTATGCTAGAAAATTAGGCGTTGATGGATAAGATCTGAGAGTGATTAGAAATTCATACTTGCATCAAACTGCATCTGTAAGATTTGAAAGAGGGCATAGTGATTTCAAACCCATCAAAAGAGGTGTGAGGTAGTGATGTGTAATGTCTCCTAATCTTTGTAACCTATATAGTGAAATATTCTTAAAAAATCTTGATATTTCAGACTTAAAAATAAATGGAGAGAATCTTAATAATCTCAGGTATGCAGACAATAGTTTTAATCGTAGAAACTGATGAATAAATCCAAAAACTGTTTTAGTTTTAGATAGCGAAAGAATGGGCCTTTCTTTGAATATAAAGGTCATCATCAATTAGAAATTGTCTAACCCCAAGTGCAATCTCGATAGCAGAGGCGAACAAATCAAACAAGTTACAAAATTGAAATATCTAGGTTACCTGATAACATCAGATGGCAGATGCACAAGTGAAATAAGTAAAAGAATAGCTATAGCCAAAGATGAAACCAATACTGGCAAACAGAAACATAAATATGAAAATCAAAATAAGGGTAGTGAAAACATATGTATGGTCAGTACTTTTGTATGGTAATGGTTTATCAGAAAGATGACGAAGATATCTTAGACAGAAAAAAAGTCTGATGAATTGGTACAGAAAGAGCCTAATCTTGAATCATCACTAATTAAAACCAAAAGACAGAGGCAACTACAGTTTTTAGGCCATATTTCAATTATTTGCTGACACAAGGGTTTAGAATACTTAGCAATCATTGGCAAGATTGAAAGCAAGTGCTGTACAGGTAGACAGAGAATAACTTTTGTTGAAAGTCTTGAGTCATGGGCAATTGGCAAGGGTACAATAAGAACTTTATGAGGTTAACTGAGAATAGGTTTGAGTGGAGGAACATGATTGCCAATGTCTATTCCAGACAAGGTACCCGAAGAAGAAGAAATTACATATGAAATTGTTCCATGTTTATGCAAAAAAACTTTCTGTTAAGAAATTGCAGACATCAACTCGAATCATTTTGTGAAAATGCATCTACGATATTTTTTTTTATTTCATATTTACCAAAAACTGAGCTTAAACTGCATTATTTTTGCACCACTTTAACTCTTTAATATAGTGTTGTGCTTTTTATGTGGCTTATATGTTTTGCCTTTATTTTTTTGGTAGGTGTGTAATATGGAAAATGTGGACCCACTAGGCATCCACACTGGGGAAAGTATTGTGGTAGCTCCAAGCCAGACCCTAACCAATGCAGAGTACAATATGTTACGTGCAACAGCTATCAAGGTCATTCGACATCTTGGGGTTGTTGGTGAATGTAACATTCAGTATGCTTTAAACCCTCTCTCGCAACAGGTAAATATAAATCATTGATATCACACTGCATGAATTATAATTGCTTTACTGCATTTTTTTTTTTTCCAGGATTGTAAATGATTTCCTTTAAATCAAAGTTTGTAGCTCAACTTCATTTTGAGTTTTATTGATAAATAAATTGTTAATTGACAGACTCTCTGTAAACTGTCGTAAAAAAAGCTGCACAAACGGATTTCAGCCCTTTGTTCTATGTATTAGCAATTGATAAATCATAGCTTGTGAGAGGGAATGAAGGAAAGAAAGCCCTAAGATCTCTTATAAATAGTATATTAACAATCAATCAGTCGGTAAACCACTTTTATGTAGAACCTCATCTTTGAGCTTCTCTTTTAAAAGGATTAATTATATTTACTAGTCACTTGTCATTGCTACATTCACTCAAGTATTGATCTTTCTTTTGATAAGCAATGTCAATGAGAGTGTGTGTGAAAACGGATTAACCACATATCCTTTGTATTTCACATTCACAAGGAAAAATTCCAAAAAATTTTATACCAAATGGCATTAAAATTAGGAGGGATTAGCTATATGATCCTTGACAAAGACAACTCTCAAAAAGTGTTTGAAAAAGAAGTGACTGTTCTCGACTATAATTTTTTATTCTTGTTCCATGCAAACATGTTATCACCCACTTTTTGAATCCATGCTTCTTTATGCAGGAAGCTTCTCTTCAGAATTACTCCCCCTTCTTAATTGTATAAGCTACAATTAATTTGGCTAATTTTTTTCTACATCCTAGCTGCTCAAATGGAGAGGTTACTATCAATAATGCACCAATGAGGGTGTGTTTTACCTTTTTTTTTTTGAGACTTCACAACAAAATTTAGCACTCCACATGAAGAAAAGGCTACTGAGTTCAAATTTAATATTTTCTACAGTCATACTCAAGTTGACTAGTGAATATTGTGTAATTTTTCATGTTTAGATCAAAGTGTTATCATTTAAAAAAAAAAGTCTGTGATTGAAAATTTACTTTGAAATTCAACTTACTGATATATTTTTTCTGTTTTTCAAAAAAAAATTGATATATGGGATAATATGTTGTGTAATTAAGTAGGTGTAGACGTTTAGTTTATTTTATATCAAGCTTCTTATTTTATTCTCCCAATAACAGTATTACATCATTGAGGTGAATGCAAGATTGTCTCGATCATCTGCCCTGGCCAGTAAGGCTACTGGTTATCCTCTGGCTTATGTTGCAGCAAAATTGGCGCTAGGCAGACCACTTCCTCTTTTGAAAAACTCAGTCACTGGCTCCACCACTGCCTGCTTTGAGCCCAGTCTAGACTACTGTGTTGTGAAAATCCCTCGATGGGATCTTAGTAAATTTTCAAGAGTTTCTACAAAGGTAAATAACAGCAAAGTACTCCTTCAATAACACATGATGCATCCTTCAGAGGGTTTCTTGTTTTGCTATAAATTTAGGGCTCCCTAAAAGTTTGCATGATTTTTCTCAGATATAGAAATGTTAATAATGAAGCTCTCACTGTTTATTCACTTTGTTATTCTTGCACTTTTTTCCTTGCCAGTATTTTTTAATACTTGGTTCTCATTATTACAGATTTGTACTAAATTCTATTTGATACTGAGAATCTTTGAAGTAGGAATAGTTACAAAGCCTGCAAGCATTAATATTTAAAAAAAAAATAAAATAAAAGAAGGAAAAAAAAACTTGCAATGGCAAAACGTCAACAAGAACTCTGAGGTTTGTTGTTTCTCAAATGTCACAATGACACATATCTTTATTGCATATCTAAACAGGCTGTAAAAGGCCTAAGATCCATTGTTACTATCCTTTAAAAATAAAATCCTGAAGTAGATTTGAAATTGCCAAAGTTCCTAGAAAATATGTCAGACAAACATTACAGCACACATCTAACAAAAGTCTTGACAGGAGATAGTGAGAGTAGCACTTATTAGGGCAACAGAAAGCACTTTAATATAAGTACCTATTTCATTTGTAAAATTACACAAAATAATTTTATTCTTTTTATATCTTCATCTTGTATATTACTCATGGAATCTAAAAGTTCTCATTCATGCAGAACTCCCTCTCATAAATGTATCACTATTTTTTTTTCCGCTGACTGAATTAAAGTAGTGCAAGAGAGAGATGAAAAAGGTTATCTTATGTCTGTTGTTAAAACAAGGTAATTCTGTGCAACATATATTTTCATTATCATCATTATTAAGTATAATTTGATTAGGTGACTGCCAATATAATAAGATTTTAACTCATAAGATCCGACAGTGTAAATCAGCTCTGGATCATATGGCAAGACAAAGGCCTACATTTTTGTTCTAAAGATCACTAGTGAGCTAAGGGCACCTGCTGCGATATAGAGATTATAATGACAATGATTAATATGTGAGAATAATTTGTGCTAAATAGCGCAGCTCGAGAGAGTGAAATAAGTTGCTTTTAAAGCTGTTGAAAAATCTTACTAAGTTAATAATATACTGGCATTTTACAACTACTCCTGGCATTTGCCAGATTCAGTATGGTAACATTTTTTTGTCTTTCTGTCCTATTTTGCATTAAAAAAAAATATATATACATCAACTTAAGAAACATTTATCTGTATAAATCAGTTCACATAGACATTGAATATGTGAAATACATTTTTTTTTTTAAATATGTATTTGACTCAAAATTTCAGATTGGCAGCTCTATGAAGAGTGTTGGTGAAGTCATGGCAATTGGCAGAAAATTTGAAGAAGCATTTCAAAAGGCTCTGCGTATGATGCATGAATCTGTCAAAGGCTTTGATCATACCAGCCACAATGTCTGTGAAAAGGTTTGAGAGCTTTTACGTTGTCTTGAAAAAAAAATTGCCTATCGGCAATATATCTCTTTCAGATAGGACACCAGTCAATAAATGTAAAACTTTACACCATTATGCATACTTTATTTTATTGCCGCACAGGGTTAGACAAGTTTTAATGTCGATCTTCCTGAAGTCTGTTGCACAGACTTTCCATACCAGCCAGAATGTTTGTGAAAAGATTTGAGAACTTTTACTGTCTTGAAACAAAAAAATGCATGTAGCATTATATTTCTTTCGGATAGGACAGCAGAAAATAATTTTATATATTAAGTATATTTCATTTTAGTACTGCAAAAGGATTAGAGATGTTTGGTTTAATGTGATTCTACCTTAAGTCCGTGGCAGAGGCTTTTCAATGGTGTTGATCCAGCTGCCAATGCCTGGCCTTAAAAAGGCCAGAAAGCATGAGATAGTTTAAGTGGTGAACACACTGTAACATTGACTTTTGTAATCTCTGTTAAATTTCTCTAGCACATGTGAAAAACAGTTTTGAAAGACTCCTATTTTTATTTTTATGACAACTTTGACCCATATCTCAAGCTAAAATACATTTTCAAGCCCTTTATCAATTAGTAAAGATGTGTTTTAAGATACTTGTGAATGTTTTCAGATCTTGAAGTTGTTAGAAATATATATATATATATATATATATATATATATATATATCATGATCAAACTGCAAATATAAGAATTGAAGGAGCATACGGTGTTTTCAGGTCTAAGAGTTATCAGACGGTGTGCTAGGATGAAACTACAGCTGAAAGAATTGAAGAATACAATGTTTTCAGATTTGAAAGTTATTAGAAATCTATACTGGATCAAATTGCAGCTGTAAAGATAAAAGGAGATCACAGTGATTTCAAATACATTAAAAGAAGTGTAAGACAGGGATGAATAATGTCTCATCTTTTTGATCTATTTAGTGAAATAATCTTGAGGAATCTAGAGAATATTCTTGGCTTTAAAGTGAAATGAAATCTTCGTTATCTCAGGTATGCAAATGACACAGTTTGAATCTTAAAATCTGATAAACAACTTCACTAACTTTTAGATACTGTTCTTATATTGAAAGAAAGAATGGGCCTGTCTCTAAATGCCGAATGTATGGTCATCGCTAAAAATCTGCAAACGCCAAAGGCTATTTTGTAAGCAAAGGAAAACAAATAAAACAAGCTACATAATTCAAATATCTGGTCATCATGTAACATCAGATAGATATAGAAGTGGAATAAAAAAAAAGCAGCCATGGCCAAAGATACATTTAAAAAAAAACTGAAATAAGATATGGATAAACCAGACCTGCCAACTTTCCGTTTTCGCCGGGAAAAATCCCGGTGAACGCCTATAAATTCTGTTTTCCGGGCTACCCCGCTGAATCCCGCTCAATTGTTCCGATGGACGGGAAAAAATTATCTCGTTTTATCCGTTGGATCCATGCAATATCTACCGACGTCTATTCTTTACCTGTTTAAATAGCACTGAACATTTTAAAATTACTATCGACATAACCCAAGTATCCAATTTGCGGTCCATAACGTTTATTCAACATTATGAATAAAGAGAC